>CADDXX010000160.1:1538069-1630558 GCA_902810485.1 Alauda arvensis | reverse complement strand
GGCTCCTGCCCGCCCGCCCGTGCCTCCCCAGCCCCTCTCCTCTCCTTCCTTTTCTCCTCCTCCCTCTCGCTGCTGCCGGCGCTCCCCCCATAAGAGGTGCGAGCGGCTGCCCGGAGCCGGGACGCCCCCCGCCCATCGCTGCAGGTGCCCACCGCCACCCCCGGGCTGCTGCCGGGCTCTGGGTACCTCTTACCCCTCGCTGCCCGCTCCCAGGTGCCGGAGAACCCTCTCTCGCCACGATACACGCCCAGGGAGCGTGGGTGCCCGTCCCGGCAGGGCATCGGTGCCCGCACTGAGGTGCCTTTTGCCGGAGAAACCAGTAATATATATCATCGAACACAGTCCCCTCAAGCCAGGCACGCACGGGAAACGGTGAGGGGTGAGTGAAGCGATCCCTGGCAGGATCAGTCTTACCACTGTGCAGAGGARCAGCTGTAATACTAAATCTTTCTCCCACAAAACTGGGTCTTTTTCGAGGTCTCAATAGAGAACCAAGAGTTTCAGGCATCTCCAAGTTATTGCCGGGCAGTTTACACCAGGCATGGATCTGGGCTTTGCCTCACAAGACACTAAGTCCGCAGTTAAGTGACATGTTAGCACATCCCTTATGTTATAGAAAAAGRAGCATTTATATATTGGCTTTTAGCTGAGAATGGGAATATATTAAAGCTGCCATTCCATTTATTTAATGTGTGTTGTAATGTAAGTATTATGTATTAAAAGGGGGAGGCAGCAGAAAATAGCCCTCCTGAATAGCCCTCCAAAATAACCAGCTACAAGAAAAGCAAGGACACTTCTATGAGAAAAGCTAAAGATTATTTTCATATATTAAGAAGAGATACCTGATTATTACATCTTTGACATAATAAAAAAATAAATACTACATACTAATAAACAGTATTATAACCTGCATGCTGAGAGCAGAGGGAAACATTAATGTAGAAAGAAAAACTTGTAGGGTGGTATATTGTCAGGTGAGTATTCTCATTGCAGCAGAAAAGAGTACCTCTTTGGATTGRCTTTGATTTGTATATGACAGGTGACTGAAAGGCCAGATTGCACCTACTCCTGACACAGCTGCTTTGCAGAGGASACTGGTTATGCCATTAGCTCTGAGATTCCCAGGCAAGCTCTCAGGTCAAAACTCCTGGACATGGAGAATTGCACAGTGCAACCCCTCTGATTCCTGAGATCAGTGTCCAGGATTGCTCCTCAGGCTCTTGGTTGACACAGGCAGTCTGGATGTGCTCCTCCCAATTTCTTATGAGTTATCAGTCTTTCCCAAACAACAATCTCAAAACCATTTCTTTTATCATTTGCAAGAATCTGATGTTTTATCATTGCTGCAAGGCTTTCAAAAATCCTTCCTGTCTTCTCTCTTTAGAAGCTCTTTCTTGCCCTTTGTGGCATCCTGCTAAGAGAGCAGTCCTTCTCATGGGTGGAATTAATACATGCCAAGGCTCCCCAGGTTGGTCAGCAGTGAACCCCAGAGAAGTCCCTGGGCAGAGGAGCCACCAGGCAGGCTGTCCCCCAGCTGGGCTGCCCCAGCAGCTGAGSACACCAGAGCTGCCAGACACCCTACCCCAGTGTTTAATTCTTCGAGCAAATGGTTCATTAGGCTGTTGAAGCTGAGTAGCCTGGGAAACCAATTAACAAATTACTGTTAACATTGTGTGTAGAAATAGTCTTGGGAACTGTCATCATTATTCCTTCTGTGGAATGACAGAAACTCATATCTCAAGTRTTAGTAGTCCACATATCTTACAACTGGCAAAGAAGTTTTGAAACTTGCATTTGTTCTATCAGAAGATTGTACATAGTCAGATTTTTTTTGTGTTTTGTTTTCAATGAATCAACATTTTTAGGTGAAAAGAAGTATCAATGTTTCTCGACCTTTTCCTCTGTTGCTGTTCCCACTGACTCTTTGACATGCAAGAGACAGCAGGTGGAGGAGATGCATCAAATGTTTTTATTTACATATAGCTAAGTACTTTTTATCCCCTAAGAAGGAAACAAATTCTTGAYGGATGAAGTCCAGAAATCATGGTCCAAGTTCTTTTCACTTAAACATATCACAGTTCAGTGCTCTGTTATAGCGGAGGTAGAAGGGAAATAAAGAACAAGAATGAAACTAGAACAGCTGCGGATATACAGAGGTAAACACAAATGAGACTGATGCTCTTAATCAACAAAGAACAGGTAGATTTATGAAAGAACAAAGGAGTCATATAAATTTAGGCAGAGTTGATTTGATGACATTTCAAAGAAGGGACTGCCAAATTAAAAGGAACAATTTTCTGGAGGTATCCATGAGGCACAGGACTCCAAATACACAAGAGAGAATGGAGTCCAAACATGGATAGAAATACATCACAATAGAGGTGGTAGGGAAGTAAATGCATTTTGACTGAAATATTATTTTGGATCAGCTGAACCTGGGTGTTCCTCAGAGGGCAGTAAAAGTGGAAATGGAAAGTTCATTGTCAGGCAATGGACACAGTGGCAAGCAGTGCCAAGGTACAGCAAGTTCTCTGCTCTCACAACTCATTCAGGACCCAAAAGCATTTCTTCCATTCCAGTTGTTGGATGAGTCTGCCTGCCAAGGAAAGGTAGATGCCAGTAGAGCTATAAGTAACAAGTACTTGCTGCCTGGCCATCTGTCTGTTTGCAATCCTCTAATACAGTGCTGGCAGTAAATGGCTGATTTAGACTTTCCATACTGAAGTAATGACACCAATCCTCTTTGGGCCTAATTCTTATTTAAATTGTGGATGGAGTTCAAGGTGCTTTGAAAATTTGTATTTTACCCACAAATCTTGTTCATGTTTTGTGTATAAAGACTCCAAATCCGTTGYTTTAATTGTTTAAAAGGAGCTTTCCTTTGTTCAATCATTTAACAATTATTGTTCACATAATGCATAACATAGAGTTGCCAGAAATATCTAAACTGCATGAAAAGTTTTGAAGGATTTCCCTCAAAGCATGTACAAACCATCCTGAACAATGTGCCTCTTGCAAGAGTAGCTGTGTCTTGAGCTGCTCAAGCTGTTTCATGTGTTTTGAGCTCTGCTTCCCAGACTGCAGAGAGTTTATACAGAGTGCTGTACTAAGTCTCATTGCCAAAGGAGTGCTCTTCCTAGTTCTTCACACTTTTCAAAGACACTAGGTCTTTATCAGATATTCCTAAATCTCCCAAAGGCACTCTCTACTGTCATCCTGCATTTTGTTAGGTTGTCTATTTGTGGCTTTTTTCCTACAGCCCAACTATTTAAGGAAAGATRCAATCAGCCTTGGAAATAGATTTTAGAAAGGGTTTCCAGGAAAAAAATATTGGAATTAATGTATTTGGATCTTTTATACTGGAGAAAATTAAAGTTCTGTAAAACTTTATTATCAGTAACTATTAATACACTTGATCTTACTAAGCCTYTCTCAGTGATCAGGCAGAATACAACAAAGAAGGTTCCAGGCCTGAGTAAGGCAAACAGTATGTGTCCTGCTCAGGACAATRGGATTTCAGGCCTTGGGCACGCTCCAGGGGACACGTGGCTGCAGCACATCCTTTGAGAAGCWGCACAGTGGTGCTACTGTCCAACCCTCCTACATCAAACATTGTAGGTGCAGTAAAAGGAGAAGATTAAATTCAGGTTCTCTGAATAAACACAAAGTGAAATTCAGGTTCTCTGTGTTTTATCTGAAAATCCAGATGGTGTCCAGAAGTTCTGAACTTTTGTCACCATTACTGATCACATTATGTCCCTAGAATTTCTTGAACCCTGTGTTGTTTTCTAGGCAGAGAAGCAGCACCATGTAGACAGAAAGTTTCCTAAGGAAAGGCTGTCCTTGAGTGTGTCACCTCAGCTTTTTCTTCTTCCTCCCTCTGAGCATCCCCTACAGTGCCCTGCTGTGTCTGGGCATGAAGAGCAGCTTTAGGATGTAGCTGAGGGTGCAACTTCAAGTGGTTGAAAGTGCCCCACACTTTGAGGCTCAAAGTGCCCCACAAAATACAGTTTGGCATGGCCTGGTAGTGGCAGTTTGCCAATGTCAGCACACCAGCTCCACCCCAACACAGACATTCCCAACCACAGTGGTACGTGGAACCCCCCAGAGCTGTCTTTCTGTAATGTRCAAGTAGTTTGGCTACACAAAGATGTTTCTGCAGATCATAAATAAAAAGAAATTCAGTGAAAACAAAGACGCTTTTCTGTCTGGTTTGTTAARTTCAGGGCTGCTGAACAATTGTTTAAAGTGATGTCTGTAACTGTGAAATTCTAAGTTAGAAAATGGCAAAGGGAGGCTTTCCACTGAAGACACAGAATGTATTCTTCAGTACTTAGTGTAAAGTATGCAATTTTGTTCTTTCAACCTTTCAAATTTAGAAGAATTACATGTAATTTCAAAAGACTGAGAACTTTTTCAATTTCTTGGCAAGGGTATCCAATTTTTCTGATAYCCATTATACATATATATCCAATAAGGATCTGAGGATCCTTATTATACTCTTCAAATTAACAGGCATTCAGTTACATTCACATGTGTAGGTAAAGTAGAAGTTGATCTTTTAAATTTTTAGGTTAATTTTAAAATAAATAAGTTGGGTATTTAGCATCATATTTAGCATCAAGTACTTGACTAATGTCATTTTAATTCTAATTTGTTACAAAGCTTCAGATTTGGTCAATGCTTTTTTTTCTGAGAGTTTACTGGACACAAAAACATCTAATCTTTTTCTCCTGATACAATGAGAAAAAAATTCTCCCATTTAGTTTTGGGGGTTTTGTAATGGTTACTTGGGATGTTTGGTTTTAGTTCTATTTTTTCTTACAATTTAAAGTAAAGGGCAGATCTTCCCAAAAAACTCTAAAGACAAAACATAAAAACTACAGAAAAAATTAACTGATAAAGTCACATAAAAGGCTTTAGAAGATTTGGCAAGAGTAAGTGCAGAAGGRAAGATAAATGAAAAATAAAATAAAATACAAATAGTGTTTATCAAAGGGAATTAGTAGTAGTATGAGATGATACTTTACTGAGAAAAAATAAGAAAACACCTTTCYATATGAAGAAAAGACATTAGATTTGTTCTAGGTAGCTGTCAGTAATGTGTTTGATATGCTGCCATAGAAATTGTTAGTTGAATTGATAGGGCTTAATGAAATGTGATTAAAATGTGGTTAAATAATCCTGACTAATAATGCTGTTGTATAAACAGGAGGAGAAAAAGATATAGYACTAAAGTTCCTCAGAGATCAGGCTGGGGTCCTTTTTTATTCTATATTATTTTAGTAATTATTTTCGTTTTTGACAAAACAAAATTTGCTGCTGATTCAAGGTGCTGTCAGTAGTAAGTGATATCCAGGTAATCCTACAGAACTGGATCACCTGCAAATGAAGTCCTAAAAAGCAGTAGGAAATTTCATAAAGCAAGTTGGAATGCCATGTGCCAAAAAAAMCCCAAACAAATGTTACCACCAAAAGGTAAAGGGCAATAGCAGGAAGTCCTGTGTATGCCAGTCAGTGTGTGTGGCAAATATGAGTATTAATGTGACAGGGCTGTGAAAAATAAATGTGATCTCAGGACACATGSGACAAAGACTTGTTGTAGAGTTAAGAAGCAATGAATGAGGCCAGGTGACACACAGAGGTCTGGTCAGGTCTTATCCGGAGCACTGCATATAAATTTAGCAATCTGCAGTCAAGAAAGATGAATTCAGCAGATAAAGAACATATTAATGAACAGCTAAGGATTTTAGAGAATGTTTGGTTCAATTGCCTGTGGAAATGTAAACTGAGATGAAATATGTCATCAGGAAAGGAGCTGTGTAGACTACAGGAAATTTGGCAGAAAAATGGGTGGATTAAGCTAGGTGAGAGTAAATGTGCAGATTCATATCCAGGTGGCTGTTCTGGACAAATATTTTAACAGTGAAGGCAAAGAATTTTTTTTTTTCAAGATAGAACGTGATCAGCCAGCTGAAAGGATTTTGTACTGTGGCCCTGTGCACAAACAATAGACTGTGATTTTCTATAGGTCTTTTCCAAGCCCCTATCCTACWTTGTCATACATWGTCCCTCTCCAAATTTTCTGTCAAAATCACTGTTCCACAGAAAATCAATAGTTGGATTTTTTTTTTCTTTTTACACAGAAAAACTATTTTCTATACGGAGTGCACACTTTTGTGGAAAATTCTATTTTTCATCAAAAATCAGACTGTTTTTGCCAGAAATACAAATATTTAGCTTTTGCATAAATATTTCCATTTGGGGCTTTTCAAAACAACCATAAATTTTGCTAGAGGGGAAACAGAAGTCACTACTAGGCTCTACTTTGTGAAGTTTTTTTTTTGTTGTTGTTGTTCAATTGAACATTTTCTTGGAGCAGAGCAGATTTTAKGCAAATTTGCAAAAACTGCATCTGGATCCTCAATTTTTGGTAATCTGGGAGTATTTGTATAAGGAAACCTGTACTGGCCTCTTCTCCAGAAACAGGGGAAAATAAAACATTTAGATTTGTACTAAAGGATGATTGAAAWAAGAGATGAAAAATCCCAGCCATCATGAGTCTTGGTAAAGGGAGAGGGGGAGAATTACTTCTATGCAGTCAAAAGATTAGGTGCTAGTTTTGCATTATTTTCAGTCTTGGAGTAGAGCCAAGGAAATGTACAGTGAATTTTTTAGTCAGAATAACTTGCAGCTCAAGGTTGTTTCAATTGTCAAGTTTTTGTATCTTTAGGATACATTGTTTACGCTGTGGTGGGCTTTTTTGACACTTCAAGAAGAAGACTGAAATGCCTTTGAAACTGAGAACATCATTCTGTCAAAATTTTTGACTAACCATGAGCCTAATGGATATAAATAAAGCAAGAATTTTAGGAGGRGGGGAGATGAGATTTCAGTGTAGTGATCAATTTGAGGCTTGGTTTCTGTTGCTTAGCTCAAGCCTACCCAGGAGATACGARAGGAAAAATGTCATCATTGATGTAATCGAACTTTTAAACACTCTAAAATTACTGTCTCCATTAAGAGAAAAAAATCATTGGGGAGCAAAGTAACAACACTGTAAGTGAAGCCTAATTGTCCAGTGCAACGTGATCTGAATGACACTCTGATCAGGAAAGGATTACTGAGGCTTGCATGAAGAATTTTCCCACGTAATAGGAGGGTAAAAGAAAAACCTATTGATGAAACAAGCCCTTGTAATCCACAGGAATGTTCCACAGACASACTCAGTCCCACCCACTTCAGGTCCCAAGGTAAACAGAAAACACCAGAGAGGCAAGAAAAGGTGGGGCACTTGTGCTATGGGCTGCCAGCATTAGTGGGTGARGACAGATGGGCATTCAGGTGGGCAGGTGTCTCTGGAAATGCAGTGTTAGGAGCAGAGCTCTGTCCTCTAGATTACACCTTTGGTGCAGTGCCTTGGATTGAGGTGAGCTAGCTGGTTTGAAAGAGTTGGAAAAAAAATGAGAGCCAGAGCCATGGCAGCAGAGTGGCCCAGCTTCAGGGGGACACCGTGGGGATGTCATTGAGCAGAGAGCCAGGAGTTGTGTGCTCAGACCTCTCAGGCTTACACAACCCTGGGTGCCTACATTTCCCACTCTCTGGAAAAGTGCATTTATTGCTGTGGTTTTACACTGAATATAGGTATTAACAAATGGGTGTCCATGGACCAGATCKTGCCCCGTATTTCTCAATCGTTCTCTAACAATGAGTATATAATTCTGAAATCTCTTTARCTCTGGTCCTAGGGAAGTGTTGAGAGTCCTTGGGTTTGTGCAGTTGCACTGGATATTAAGAAGGCTCAGACTGGAATCATGGAACCCTCAAGAGAAACTTGAGTATTGCCTTAAACCTTCATTTGTGGCCCAGCCCTGTTCACCTTGAGATCAATGGCAATATTCCCATTGGCTTCAGCTGAGAACAAAGTCAAGCATTTGGCTGGGAAACCATGGAAATTCTACTCAAATCCAAAATTTCTATAAATCACGCTGCTCTTTTTGAGATGAGCACATAGCTGGCTGGGYTTATGATCACCAGAGAAATGATGGCACAGACCCTTCCTTTTTTAAGTATCCTACATAGTGTGGGGCATCTCATGTACCAAGGAATGATATGCATTAAATATGCCAGTAATTAGCTAACTCAGTCTCCACAACTGAAGTGCCAGTAGAACTTTTCCCCAGTTGCAATGCTGTTTTGGACTGAGAACCTAGAAACTGATTATAGAAGTAATTTCCCTGCCTTAATATATACTGTTTTTAATGGAATTGTGCAGAATGATTAGTGAGAGGCAAATGTCAAAACACCAGACAGAAACTGACTCACCAGTCACAGGATTTGATATTAAGGTCAGGCTGTGGAAATAACAATGGCGCTCTGCCTTTATTATTTTGTGCCCTATGCAGTGATTTACATTGGACCAAAATGACTGGGGTGGATATAATGTGCTAATTTTCCAAATTTGGTGGTATTTTATATATTCCTTCCACACTTGTTAGCAATGACACAGGGCACAAAGCAGTTAAAACAAGACAAGAACACAAAACAAAGGAACAAGCTCAGAATGTCCTAGWAGATTGTTATGAGCAATTGTCTGCAGGGATTTTAAGGTTTACTCTTTTTTCTTTTTAGGCAGGGTGGAAATGTTGACATTCTGTCCAAATAGAGCATAGCAAGAGCACACACAGTGCACACTTTCMCTTGCTAGTCATTCCTGCTTTTTCTTAATGCATTTGCATGTGCCAATTGGTAACAATCCTTTAATGTTGGTGCTTTTTATTTGAAAARCAGCTTTYATCACAGAGCTTTGATTGCATGGAMTGCTCTGTGGTAAATGAGCTTCAAATCACATTATGCTTGAACTAACTGTGTGTGCTCACAACAAATAGTTCACAGTGGCGTAGGAAGACATGAAAGGTTGTCAGGTCAAATGCTGATACCAGCTTTCATGCAGTACTAAACTTAMAAGTTAATGGTACTTGATCCTCTCTCTATTACTGAAACAGCTCCAAACTCTCACACTGTATAAGTCTGTGTAAGTTCTGTCCCTTCACTGCTAGTCATCACCCTGCAGTGCTGGTTTGTGTTTTGGCTGTAGAATGGTGATGAACTACAGGCTTCAGACTCAAGGCGTCATCTACTCATATTCTCAATTCTTTTTGTGTTTGATTATCTCCATGTTTATTGTCATGTGGCCTTYCTGCACTGCTGTCTATCCACTTTGTACTGGCTGGACACTGAATAACATAGGTAGCAATGTCACTCTTTTTTTCCTCAACACCTTCTTAAGGTCATTTTCCAACTCTCCCTCACCAAGCCATGATGATAACTTACCTTGGGAGTGCAGTGTTGGGTCAATAAATGGATTTTAGAATGGCCAGTGGCTGTGATTTTGACTGCAGTAGCCACAGCAACTTCAGTACTACTCCATTTTGAATATAYTGTTCATAGAGGTCACTTACCTAGCTGAATTTGAAATTAAGAGCCTTCCAGTTATTTCTGAATTATGTGTTTCTGAAAATTAATGGTAGGCTTCTGTTCTCTTGTAGATACTCTGAAATATGAAGAGCTYGCCATTCTGCCAAGGACTGAGTGCATTGATTATGTTAATGCAGAAGGGAAGAAAGATGCAGATGTGACACTGCAGAAATGATGCAAAAGAGGGAAAAATCAAAATCRTGGAGGTAATACAAAGTTGAAGAAACAGTCAGTTGATCATGGAATTATCCAATCCATTAAATGTTCATGGAATGATAAAGTTTGGAAAGGTCTATAGGAGATACTCAACAGTCTGTAACCTTCTATGGAGTATGATGTTCCTGAGCCTCTGGTTAAAGAATAAATTATGTCTCTGTGTATGGCCTAAATATTGGTGTAACTTCCAAAYGTGGTAGAAGATAAACAAGAATGACACATCTCTTATTTTCAAAAAACAAGAATTGCATACAGGGGAGGAARCTCATTTAAAGGCCTCCTGAAGTTAAGTAACAAAGGGAAAAGCCCTGGCAAGCAGCAGAGGTTCTTCAAAGACACCATATGGGAATTCAGGCCAACTGCATCCCATTTTAGAAAGAGAAAAAGAAATCCAGCATGGCTGAACAGAAGGGTAGGGAAGGTTATTAGATGCAAGAACCTTCAAAAGCTGAAAACATGCCCAAAAGAGAATAACCAGAAAAATCATAAAATTCCATATAATACACATGAAAAAGCAGAACAGGACAGGAGATGAACTTCCAAATGGCACCAGTACTAATAAAGCCTTTCTCAAACACATCAGAAGCAGCAAGCCTGCTGGAGCATCAGTATAGCAAATAGAGGATCAAATTGCATCAGCATTTTWAAAAAGATAAGCCTTAGTAAAAAGCCCAAATGGGCTCATTCCGCCTGTGAACACAGTGAAGGGGTGAGTATAGAGAGCTCACCATGGCAGAGCCTTGATCATAAGGTTTTCCTGATGCTTCAGGAAAATCTGTCTCGAGTCAAGATTTCGGTAGTTTGCAGAATAAAGAGACAAGAAGAACAGTAACTACCAGATCTGGCAATGTTCCCAAAAAATCTTAGATGAATTTCCAAGTGGAAGGACTGAGCTGCAAACTGAGCTGCTAATAGTGTGTGAAGTTTCACTTAAATCTTTGGTACAGAGGGCTGGCAGTGAGATAATACGATCCAAACTTTTCAATGGTGTTCCTGGGGATGAGTATGGATGTCATGAAGATGAAKGATGAAAGTTCACTGATGCTCTCAATGCAGAGATTAGTTAGGACATGAATTACACTACCAAGTTACCTTTTTCAYACAATGCACAGATGATGTTTAGACCTTTCTAGAGGATGGTGGTGGCTAAAAATTTATACAGGATAGAAATTGAACAAATTAATGGAAGGAAAGCCCGCAGAGGGTTAAGTACAAAGGTATTACCACTGGCTTAGRAAACACTTTAAATACAAATAACTGGATTCTGGGAGAATACTCATCAAAGAYCAACTTGTCTTTGTCCCATTTTAAYACTCTTCTGTACATATTTGCTGTTTGCTGCTGTCAGAGACAATTGGATTAGTATGGAGTCCTGATGGTGTTAGCTTTTATGTTCCAGTGGTTTTAAGGAGCAAATGAATTTCTGCTRGTTGTCTTGCAGGTAACTAACAGGAAGAGGCTAGATTCCTTCTCCAGAATCATCCTCAATAATCTGTATCTACGCAGGATTTAGGATGAGCAGTTACTCCCTGGAAGATGAACAAATGAGGCGAWTAATCCCTATTTATTTAATTCTTCTTCATCTCTATCCAAAATATGTAAGAAAAAACTGAAAGACAAAGAAACAAATAGCAGGCAAAGGGCAGGAAAAACTCTGCCTTTTAGTTTTGGGGGTTTTTTTCCACACTCATTTTGGTTTGAGTTTGCCCTTTTGATTTTCATACACTTTGAGTAACTGTATACACATTAGTTAATACTAGTTTAAAGTGCACGTTTATTTCTTGCTGACAGGCAAAATYATTAATATTTTTATGATAATATATTTGTCATCCTAGGTTTGCTTAAGCATTTTTTGTGTCCACTTAATTGTAAGGAAATGGAAAGCTGAAATCATACCAACCTCAAAAGAGTTTATTAGAGGGCAGAAGCAGCAACTAGAAATATGCATTAGCCAAGCTGTACTCTGTGTTCCCAAACTACCAAGCACAGAAAGATCTATTTCAATTGATATTTTATTTGGCATATAAATTTACTCTTATACTACTTATTCCATAAATTAATCAGTTACAACATACCTCATACAGTCTGTGAGTCCACTCATCCTAGAAATTTAAAATAATATTCACAACTGGAGCTCCAAAGAGTTGCAGCATATCTGGAATGACTCACAGTATTTCTCTACGCTGCCCCCAAAATTTGCATTAGCAACCAATTACTGCAGCATGCCTGCCTGTCTCAGAGGCTGGACTGAAAGATCTTCCAGGATGGTCTTTATTGGCTCTTGGCAGCACAAATGTGATATTCCTGTGGTATATTATGTTTTCCTAAGCCAAACAAATGCAAGGAATGTCCATTTAACACAACTCCTTACMCAGGCTGAACGTTACAAAGTGATGGAACAAGAAGTAGCCAGAATGTACAAACAGAGACAATACAGCTCTCCAAAGGAAAATCAATATCTAGTTTTCCAAAGGGCCATGAGGAAGAAAAGRATGATGCTCTCAGGTATAATGCTACAGGTAAAAACAAACTTGGGAGAAAAAGGCTTCCTGACAACTCAAGGACAGAGCACACAGGGAAGAATGAATTTTGGCAGACACYGTTAAGACTCAAAAACCTCCTGAAGGGAGCTGTCCTCATTTGAATGTCATTGGTGATATTGGGCAGTTTGTGAACATCATCCTGGAAGAGTTTCTTCTTGATGCTTTTATCAATGACAGGGAAGCAACWGATTCAAGCAACACCAATTAGTAATTTGGGAGCACTTAGTTTTCTACTGTGCTAGGTGAGTAACTGGATAGAAAGAATCAATTGCTTCCATGTCCACGTGGGAACATGGGATGCTTTTTCACAGACTTTAACATTACTTATGAGTTTGAGCTGGTTGGGCTGCTGYAGCAAAGTAGAAGTGGGATGTCTTGATAAAAACTCAGTTTTTACACAGAAAGGACTATTTACTTCCTTGAATCTCATGAGACATATGTGGATATAGTGGCAGTATGGCTGGCTTTGACTGTCCTATTTCTAAAGACTATCCAGAACTCTCTCACAGTTAATTTTTTTTTTTTTTGAATCAAGAAAAATACGGCAACCTAAGTTTAAAAAAATGTTGGCCAAAGGATGGCCAAAAAGAAAGTTTTAAGTGGAAACAATCCCAAAAGCCCCAAAATCTATTGTTAATGGACAAAAGAAAAATGTGTTTTCAGRAAATTCTGGGCTCAGTCTTGATACTTGCAGACTACCCCAATGAGRGGAGTTGCCAGCTCCTGCTCACTTTTCTGGAAGATTCTAGTTTCCAAAAGGGTGTGCCAGTGTGACTTTGGTTATGATTATAGGATCCCATCCTCCAAATGTGCTGCTGGGTGAAGACTAACCAGCCTTAACACCACAAGGCTGGGTTGAGTCCCAATACAAATGCTCAAACTGTTTAATTACCTCCAAATGAGTTTACTTAAAAATGTAGTTCAGTAAAAAAAATGTGTATTGTTTAGTAACATTTTCTCTGGAAAATGAAAGRAAAATAATTTCCTGCAAAGTCAGTATTGCTGAGATGAAGACATATGCTTGTTTATTATTTCTGTTTCAAACTGCTTCATTCCTCTGTAATAACTTTCTCTGAGAGATAAATCTAATCTTCAGATCCTTCCTACTGAATTGTAAACAAACCAGATAAAACAGCTATCATCTAGTTTCATTCATAAAGAGAAAATTGAGATTTTAAAACATAATTGGGTATCAGGACAAAGAAAATTAAATACATTCCTGAATGCTAGCACAGGTCTTTGTTTCCAATTCCCCATTCCAGATGAAGTGAATTAGCCCACAGTTTCTGTTTGAAGGCTTTGGTAACAATGCTTGATTTTGGGACCAAATTTTGGACATTGGATGGCTTTCATGCATTTTCACCTGATCTGCACTCACCAACTTTAAATAAAGTTCTGCCAGAATAAGTATTGTGAACACTTCAAATGTTCCTCAGAAATGGCTTTCCTGAACTCAGGCTGGGGGCTGAATTTTACTTTCCTGAGCCTGAAGGCAACATTTGGTCTTCCCTTGGAAAAGGAAGAGATGCTCTTCTTAAAGTTTCCTTGAGATTAAATTGCAGCATCTGCTCAAAATACTGAGGGAAGTTTGAACCAATAAAGTTACTGCATTTCCAAAAATACCAGGATCATAGAAAACATACAATTCTTCCAGGTTGGTTTTTTTTAAATGTTTTAATTCTTTGTTAAACAAAAACTAACATTTCTTCCAGCAGTTCCCAAAATGAGGTTTTAGTATTTTTCATGAACTGCCTTTGTCTTCTATACCCCATTGCACATGCACAAGCACACATGTGAATAAACTTGRTATGTAACATATCCTTCACTTTCTTCCCCAGCTAGTAAAATAYCTTCTGCCAACTCCTGCCCCCAAATGCATAAAAATATTAAAACTGGCTGGATTAAAAAGATCTTTTTTGAAATGCTGGCAATATAATTTTGATTATTTCAGTTTCACAGCAGCTGATGTCAAAATAATAATTAAAAACTGTTTGCAGGGTTCCAGTTTCTATAGCATTACTCTGAAATTTCCATTGTAGATTCATATTTTTATAAACATTTCATTATAATAGTTTTCATTTGTTGGACATGGAGAGAAATGTCTATTTATAGTCTGTAATGCATATATATGTCAGCTGAGGTCTTAGCCTTTYAAAATGAAAATTTCTCATGTCTTATGAACTTGTACTAAGATTTAAGATAAAGGGGTTTATTGGACATACTTTGCAAATTTGAAGCCCTGTCTTAAAGGTAGTCTGCAAAAATTGTATTTGGCTTTCTATGGCTGTGATCCCTTTGTGATGACACTTACTTTGTTTTGTTTAATTATTTTGAAAAATAAGGATAGTGTCTCAGTTAATACCTTTTTTCAGATGTGATGCCAAATATTTTTCAAAAGGCCTCCTAAAGTGAAGTAACAAAACATAAAGAGCCATGAAAACCCAGAACAYTTTTGTTAGTGTGAGAGAAAATTCTTTTTGTTCTGAAAAGCTGCAGTTTCACTGCCTTTGATCTCAGGATGCCACTTGTGATGTACAATATGTCACTGCTCTGCTAATCTTTTCAGACAGACTTTACAGTCTGCTCGTATTATAATAAAAGGGTTACACCTCTTAGCTGCAACCTCATTAAACCCTATGTGCTATTGAGAGAGGAAATTTTATTGTAGCTTTTGTTATCTAGCAAAGAAAATCATAAAGGAAGAGCTGAGGTTTTCCAGAAGTRTCTAACACATTTGATTCTGTTACTTAAAAACTTGCCACCAAAACTGACCGCAAAATTTTCCAAAGTACAAAACTTTTGTTCTAGACATCCATAAGCTCTTAGAATCTTAAAATCCAAATAAAATCAACCAGGAAAAAAAGTAATTGCTGGGCCAATGGAAGAGACCAGCGTTTTAAAGGATGTGTGTTTAGCTTTAAATGAGGGAACATTGGTGAAGGGAATTCACATGGAAGAAAAATCTTGAAGGAGGAATGCATTCATCAGTGCCTAATAAGGTAAAGCTCCCACTGACATTTTTCCCATGGTTAAAAYATTTCTAACATTTCTGTATTCCATGAATTCTCTTCCTCATAGCAAGGCCAGAACWACTACTATGTACTTCTCTGGGGATGGATAAACTGATGGAATTCTTCCCTTTTTGATTCAGCCATTTTCGTTAAATTTCTGGCAACTTCATATCTGTCTTTCTGCAGTAATAAGATAATCTGGCTTTTGGGGGGTTGTACTTGAATGTAAAAAACTCTCCTTGTTACATGGTAATACATAAAAAAATCCTCTGTAAACAAAGAAGAAATGGAATTTAACAAAAATATTATTTTAAACATAACTTTTTAAAGTGATAGAATTTATTTATACTGTTCTAAGAATACATCCTCAGATCCAGCTTTATTTTAAACATCAGCCTTAGTGATATGATCCTATATACTGGCAATGGTAATACTTAAAATCTGTATAGCCTTTGCTTTCAGAGCTCAGCTGATATTTCTGTTTTCATAGAGAGGATGACACACACACAAAAAAGAATAAATTTTCTATATTTTACTATGTTTCTGTTTTTCTTATGATTTTGAATATAAATACCCACATAGGACATATTTTGGGTTTGGTAGAATCATTATATTGACAACCAGACATGGATTACTTTGAGATTGATTACTTCCCTTTTTTCTCCAATGACCTGCTATGCTTCTTTTGAGAAGAATAAAGACCACACTGCACCTTGGATGTTGCAATTCTACCAGGTAACCTGGCTCATGGAAAAGAATGAAAACAAAATTTATTTGAAATGCATTTCCCAACACTAAAGCTGCAAAGCCAAGGATTCAAAAGTTTCAGAAGGGAAGACTAAAGGTTGTCTATAACTTGCTGTTGACCTTCTGGGCGTGTGCATTACAATTCAGACCTTCATTACATGGTGGTATTTTCCCCCCYGTTATCTATCCCTCATTCAGTTCATGTACACAGAATAATTTCTTTTATTTTATTCAGTATGTGACCTTAGACATCTTGCTTAATTCATGCTATCCAAACCCTCCTTAGAACAGAGATTTGTCAATTTTCTCGATGGCTGTTCTGCTGTGCTCAGTGTCAGAGTATTTGGACACTTCACAAATGGAATGGATTAATTTTCACAGCACCCAGATGAGGTAGTACTTTATTAGCCCTTTGTAGGGACCTAGAGATGAAGATCAAAAGGTAACTACCTAATTTTGTGTTCCAAGCCAGAATGCCTGCAGCCTAATTGTTCAGGACTTGCTATGGTACTTTCCAGCAACAYACAAACTGCAATTTTAAGATACTTTGGTGAGAGTGCTTCAGCCAGTCCCAATGAAATCAACATCCAGTGTCAGGCAGAAGCTTCCAGAAAGGCACCTATCTCACCTATCCTGCAAGGACTTTCCAGTGTTTACCCCCTCCTCCCCACGCTGCCCAGCCTGTGACTGCTCTCCTGCCTGGCACAGCAGGGCAGCCTCCTGCCCCTGGTGTGATCAGCCAGACTTTGTGGGAGAGGGGGAAGCCAGACTGAATTCCAGCCTCCTTGGTGTCACTTAATTCCACTGCACCTCCAAGGGCCTGTCTGCCCCTACAGACCACGGCAAGAGGGGAACTTCCTTTGTGGTCTCAGCTTTTCTGATGGGACAGCACAGAGAGAGCTTTGACATCCCGGGCTTGAGGATACCTGCCAACAGGTGCCAGGTATGTCATCTCCTGGGGAGTGAATGCCACCTCCTGCAGGAAGCCTTCATGCCTGGCTAAAGCAAAAAACCACATCAGAACTTCACAGAGTCCCTCAGTGAGAGCAGCTGGGCAACCTTCCACGGCATTTTGTGAGTGTGGGAGGTCCCTGGGAGATAARCCATTATTACACCAGCCAGGACRGAGCACTTCTGATCTCCCCTGTGAGTGCAGAAAAGGAAGCCCTGATAACCATCTTTAAATATTAATTGAGGCCTTTGCTTCTACCAGAAAAGCACTTTCCTCTTTTACCTAGAAAAACAAAACAAACAAGAGACCAAATCCTATCTCAAGCCTCCCTTTCCTTGTAGTTCAGCCTTCAGCTCAAAATAATGGCTTATTTTATCCCATAAAACTGAATCAGTAGAAAAAGATGAGGCAACCCACTCTTGATTAGGAAAATAACCAAATGAACTCCAGCACATCCTTACCTCCAGCATGCAACAGCTTCACCCCCCAGGCTGTTCTACACATACAAACTCTTGATTGTCATCATCATTCAGCTTACATGGCTCTGGTGTCAGTGGTKGCATGAGGAAGGTCTTGGACCTAARTGTTCCTGTGATAAATATAACAAAGGGTCCCCAGGTGATTGAGAATCAGAAGGGACTTTGTTATCAGAATGTAAGCAGTGAAATAGAGAAGAAGCCAGTTTAAACTTCATATGAAGAAATGGTCTTTCCCTCTCTGGCATGGTGAAGTCCCAGGACAGAGCTGACTGATAATGCTATTAGGAGGAGCAAGGGGAGAGAAGTTGTTTGGGTGGAAAGGTAAAAACAGCCAAGTGTTTTGACCAGAGCCAAAGGAAAGGAGAAATCCTCACCCCGTTGTCTGTGTCTGTAGTGCTCTGGAGCCACCAGAGGTGTGTGTGGGAGTGCTCCCMAAAGCCTGGRAAATGGCTCTGGGTGGGCAGGAGASACAAAGAGGTTTTAGGTCTCCTGGACCTCAACRTAACACTTGTGCACATGACACCTTTTCACATTTTGTTGTATTTATCTTTTGAATGCCTGAATTTTTAACCATTACATGACTGAAGTTAGCTTTGGATGTCATGCCAATTYCTGAAAATGGTAAATTAACATCAGCTCATATTATTCCTCTTAATGTGGTTGAAGTGTTTGTCATTTCACCATGCTCTTTTGTAATGAGTCCAGGATTCCTGGTTTTGCTAATTATGCATTWTTTTTGTATTATGTCYTGAATRTTTTTCCCCTTTTCTTCTGTTTCTTTCTTATGTGCCTCATGCAGACTCTCTCTCCCTCGCTCCCATGCCTTTACTTTTTCTTCCATACAACAGGTATATGGAGAGAACAGCAAAACCTTAATGTTTTTAGTACCACCATGAAAAAAGAGCAATTGCAAGGAAAGAACAGCTCAAGCTGTGCAGSTGTGGACTGCAGCATACTGAGTGTTAATAAAGTCCAAGCAGACTTTATTACCCAGTTATTAAATAATGACCAGTTTCTATTGCTGACAGATTTTTTCAGAACTTCACCACRCACACAAATTTTGGAAGATTAACTGAGGAATGAAGCCAGGATAACCCTCCAAACCACAGAGGTCCCCTAATTTCAGTCACTGGAATGATTGTTTTAATGTGCAATTGCTACATGCACGCCTCCTACTCCCACTCACAACCCTCCCAACCTGTCAAAGTTTAGGAGTCACTTGGATAATGCCCTCAACAACACACTTTACTTGTGATCAGCCCTGCAGTGCTCAAAACATGTCCTGTAATGCTACTTCAGCTTTATCATCATGACATTGGTGGGCTTTAAGCAAGCAAACCTATTAATCTGCAGTTATTTCTGCACTTTTTATTAARCAGCTAATAATTGCAGTTGTGTATGACAAGGAAAGTGCTGGAACAATTTCTTGGAGTGTTACAAAATAATATTAAGTGAGATTTGAATATTTTCTGTGCACTCCTGTTTCATTGAAAATTGGCAAGTTACTTGGGAGACTTGGGAACAGTAAGTACCTTTTTSAGGAATAATGAAATGAAACAAAGAAACTGCAGTCCAGATGTTAAGAACTTCACAGTTATGAATAAATGTGTTCCATAAATGTTTGAATATGCTCAGCATTTTTGAGACWGCAGTGGTGGCCCAGATTAGATGGCAGCTCAAAGCAGGAGCAAAATAAGGCTTTTTGTACTGAGTCTGGGAAACCAACATCTCTAAATACTTCAAGAAAGCAAACATCTTCCCATTTCAGAGGTACTGCACAAAACTCTCTCCATGGGTTTTCTCTGCTTTGGTTTCATCTCTAGCTGATATTTCTRAGTATCAAACCATTGTCATCAAACCTATGCAGTGCCAATGAACTCAATGAAATTGCCAAGCACACAACATTTTTAACCAGTAAAAAATCCATGCTGAATATTTCTATGCTTTATGAACAGATAATAATAAGCTTTATAAATTTATTTAAGACTTYCCAGAGAACACTACTGTAGAGATATGATTATCTAATTAATTTTGCATAATGATTTAGTGCTTTTTTAATTATATATTGTAAATGTTTTTATAAACTTAATTARTTCACATAATCTTCCCTAATATTTTTTAAATTGCAATTAAATTGGATGGAAATTTTACATAGACATTGGTATGGTTATTCCTGTAAATGTCATATTCATTTGAGAGAATAAAAATATTTTTAAATCTACACCTAAGTCTGCARAAGTATGGCCTCAAATATCTGTTTTCAGGTATATTCTTATGGAGAATACAAGCATTTCTAATTTATCACTGTCAGTCTGGTCAATGTTACTCTAGTAGCCCACCCCTTTTGACCTTTCCACCYCAACACTAACCCTGAATACACATGCATGCCTGATGGAAGGGCTTGTTTGTTTGTTGTAGGCTGATGGAATATTTGTAAATATGTGTATTTTTTAAAAAAGTGTCTGTGGTGTCATGGCAGAACACAAATTGGAAATGGTGCTGTATTTGTGGGCACAATGGAGCAGCTCCAGCTCCAGGTGCMAACCAGCAGGACTTCAAGCACTTTGTCTCAATACCTGTTCCAGTCCTGAGCCCTGCAGTGAGTGCAGTCAGGGATGGRAGAAGAAGAGGATGTAGAGGAGCAGGAGTGTGTGTTCACAGTGTCMGTGAGAAGTGGGTGTTTCCTGTGAAAGCCAGCATTGCAGCTGCTTTTTATGGCCACATGGAAAGCCAAGATTTCAGTCTTCAGCCTGGGTCCAGTAGTACCAAAAAGCAGAGCTTGAGTGGTGGACTGAAGTTTTGAGCGAACTAAGGATTTTTATGAACTACTTCAAATCACTTTAAAGCACTTTCTGCAGTTCAAGAATGTGCCAAGCTATTTCTCCATACAAAACCAAAGTGTTTTTCTTTATTGCCTTGGTGAAGGTTTATATGAAGACATATGCTATCTGGCCCTAAAATCTTTCTCACACAGCCTGCCTGAAATCAAAGGAAGGGGTGTAGGAAGAAGGCAGGATGGCTGAAGGGGAATTAAATTGGTACCCTGAAGTAATAYGAGATGGTTTTGTTGCAAGTCTTCCTTGCACAACTTATAACTATGGTAATCCTTCTCAAAAGAAAAAACCCACAACAAAATAGATATATTGGATTGGTGACTGCTAGTGGTCATTGGTTGCTGTTTCATTAGTTGCATACTATGTCTCTTCTGACATTTGGTGTAGTGTAGAAAACATTTACAGATGCTGTAAAATATTAATGTGAATGTATCAAGAAGTGTCTGCAAAATCTCAGGGTTGGGTTGYGACACTGTAAAAAAGTGCAGATGAGCACTAGTGAACTGTGTRAATTCACAGCTACAAGGAGCTTCTGTAGAATGAAAGAGGTCAGTTTGGATTAGATATTAGGGAGAAATGCTTTACTGTGAGGATGGTGAGGATGTGGTTGTCCAGAGGAGCTGTGGGTGTCCCATCCCTGGAATTGTTCAAGGTGAGGTTGGATGAGGCCTTGAAGTACCTGTTCTGGTGGAAGGTGTCCCTGCCCAGGGCAGAAGGATTGAAATTAGATGATCTCTAAGGTCACTTCCAATCCAAACTGTTCCATGATTTAATTACTTATCTACAGTCATTATGTTACAGTCCAACATAAACAGAAAGAGTCCAACAACAGTCTGAAAACATCTTAGATTTTTCTAAGGGAGATTATGTTCACCTGTAGCTAATGTAACTTTGGACAACTTTTCCCACATGAGGTGTTTATTAGCTAGAAAATATGTTTTTGACTAACCCCRAACCACATATAATTGCAGACTGAATTCAGAGGGAAGCTTTTAATGAAAAGTATTACTTATTAGTCACTTAYTGCATACTATAAAAAGTTGTTAGTAACTTATTTTCTAKTTATATTAAGATAATCTGRCCAAAACARTGAAAGAGAAATCATCARTTWGAATCACAAAATACTGAAAGAGGTTGAGTCCTTTGATACAGCATTTCAGCTTTTACCCAAGGAATGGAGAACATGTATTTCCTTTTCTTCTTTAGAGATCAACATCCACCTCTCCATCTTTCCATGCATCTCCCTCCCTATYCAKAGCCTGCCACTAACTAYACTGTACTAATYACAGAAATGATGTCACCAAAGCACAACCACACACAGGAAGGGACAACAGCCACCCTGTAAAGTGACAATATTGATATTTTATACTTCTTGCAGAGTAGGGCAGGAACATGGTAGAAAATGTGGGAACCTTTTAAAACCAGCTGAGGAGCCAACCTTAGAGCTCCAGCCAAGGGTGATGACTTAATTTCCATTTACAGAGCTCGGTGTCACACTCGTATTTTCATTACATCACAGTTGAGGTTGAAGCCTGATATTCAAACTAAACATTTTGTTGATAGTTGAAACCATATAATTTAATTTTTTATATGTTAAGGAAAGTTCATAAATTTTTGCCTTTYTTTTGCCCCATTGATTGCTTGATTTTATGAGATCTACCAAGAAATAATTATGATATTCACTTGTGAACATTTATATCATTGATGTCTTCCTCAACACACAAGAGCAGGAGAGGCAATCATAGAGTGAACTGCTTTTTGGAATAAACAATTTCCTTCAGATCAGAAACTGAAAAACAGTTACAAGGAGCACTGAGATTGCAGTTTATATAATCTAAGRAAGTTGGGAGGAAAAAGTAATGTGTGCTATAATTTCTGGCCTGAGTCTCCAGTGCGCTAATCCATATACTATTCACCAAAATGCTTATTCCTTTGTTAGTGAAATAGCTGCAAAAGGATTTTGTCWACCAGATTAACAACACTACAAATTAACTGCATTTGTATTACATTTGTATTTTCACAGCTCCCCTCAGAGCAAGATCATCTTATCCTGCTAATTGTACAAACAAACATTTCTGATCTCTAGACCTAACAGGCTGAATTCAGACACAGTGAGCAAATAAAATAAATAGGAAGACTGGAGAAGAGAACAGAAGGGAAAAAAAGATAAGAACACTTCGTTGAATAGACCATGTACATCCATAATTGAGGCTCTATTTATAAACTAGAAGTAAGCATGAGATACTAAGGAGGTTASTAATCCCTGCTGGCCAGCTGCAGAGCTGTTAAAGGAAGGACAATTTGTCTTTAAGGAGACTGTTCCTGCACCCCACTGTGTTGCTGAGTGGTATTTTATGAGTGCCATAGGGTTTATGCAGTTTCTTAATTCTGCTGGCCTTCTTGAGTCAGCTGTGCAAGGATAAAAGTCATACCTCTTATGGCTACATATACCCTTTAGTCTTTAACACTTACAGCAAATAGGGAAGAACCTTTTCACTCCACACTCTGCATGGAGACCATTTGAAATGTCAGGATAGAACAAATAAATTAAAGGGRTTCTTTTCTTTTTRCTTATGGGACTYTTCAKAATTTCTGCTTTAGCAGTAATGAAAACCTCCTMTAATAATCAGATAAATTRCRCAGAACCATAGAAKGGTTTGGGTTGGAAGGAACCTTAAGGATCATCCACTTCCAACASCCCTGCAATTGACAGGGACATCTTCCTCTAGATCAGGTTGCTCAGAGCTCCATCCAACCTGGCCCTGAACACTTCCAGGAAAGGGGCATCCCCAATCTCACCACCCTCACAGTAAATTTTTTTTCCAAGTATCTAATCTAAACTTACTTTCTTTTAGTTTCCATGCAGTGCCCCTTGTGCTGCCCCCACATGACCTTGTAAAAAGTCCCTCTCCAGCTTTCTTGCAGGCTCCCCTCAGGTATTGGAAAGCCACAACTAAATTACCCCAAAGCCTTCTCTYCTCCAGGCTGAACAATTCCAATTCTCTCAGCATTTCCTTATAGAAGAGTTGCTCCATCCCTCTGATCAGCTTGGTGAGTTCCGTTGGGCTCACTACAAAAGGTCTTTTTTTCTTCTGGGCACCCCAGAGTTGGATGCAATATTCCAGTCAGGCTCTCACTAGAGCAGAGTTGAGGAACAGAAACCCCTCCCTCCCCTGCTGCCCAGGGGCTCTGGATGCAGCCCAGGACACGTTTGGATTTCTGGGCTGTGAGTGCCATGGCTGGYTCATGTCCAGCCTCTCACCCACCTGCACCCCAAATCCTTCTGAGCAGGGCTGCTCCAAATCTGCTCATCCCACAGCCTGGATTGAAACTGGGGTTTGTCCTGCTGCAAGGTGCAGCGCCTTGCACTTGAAATTTTTATTTATTTATTTTTATTTATTAAATCTCATGAGATTCCCATGGGCCACTTGAGTTTATCCACGTCCCTCTGGGTGGATTCCATCCTTCAGGTGTGGCTACTGCTTCACTCATATTGGTGTCATCTGGAAATTTGTTGAGGGTGCAGTTGATCCTTTCATAGTGTCACTGATGAAGAAATCAAATAATATCAAATAAATTTCCCCAGTGCAGACCCCCTGAGGGACACCACTTGTTGTCATCATGAGCCACTGACCGCTACCCTCTGCTAGTTTATGACTACAGTAATAAACACATTTCAGTAATAAAAACTTTGGATTAAGATCAGCCAGTCTCCTCCCTTCTTCTTTCTTCATGAAGTTTAATCACTCCTTATGGCATCAGGAGTTGCCATGAATTTGCTCCATGCAAATTTGCCATTTTCTCTGCGTCCCTGTGCCCAAGGCACAGAGGCACAGCCATCCTTGGGCTGACACTTCAATTCACAGGGAAGAGTGAGAGGTGACTGTGGGGCTGGGGTGAGCTGTGTGCCTGACTGGATACTTTCCTGACAGACAGTTCTGCTTTGGATTACCATAGCTGCCTCTGTGCTGATCCTGGAAGTCAGATCTGTTTTAGTTCACACAAGCCAGGACCTGACTACAGCAAGAAAGTAGATGTTACCAGTAGCAGCGAGTGGCAGGGAGGTTAATCTCTCATCTTCCCCTCCACCCTTCCATCATTTGCCACCAGTGGTCTTTGAATTGTTTTCTGGGCTGGTATAAACAAGACAAACCTCTCCCCAATATTCTTTGCCGATGAGATGTTCACACCCAAGGAAATGCCTGCTGTACAGGGGGAGATCAGCTCAGAGCAAGAGGGAATGTTTGTACCTTGTGAGGAAAGCTGCTGCTTGGTGGGCAGTGAATTCACAGCTAGAAAGGAGATATGCAGGAGCTTCAATCCCTCTGCATCCCATGGAACAGCTCATCTCCTGAGTAAGCAGTGCTCAGCACTGGGATGTCCTCAAGAAAGCCATAAAAGACAAGCCAGTGGGAGCAGCCCCAAGCAGAGATGAAAATGGGCCTGTCCTGTTCTCATGCTTTTAACTTGGCTTCTGCAGCTGGTCAGATACCAGGCCAGACAGATGTGTGCTCTGAGTAGAGCTGTCCTTGTATTTCTATGGTCCTGAGCTATCATCCTATATTCTTGTATTAGGAGAGTCATCTCAAGTCAAAAAACCTTCTATCTTCTRAACATCAGACCTTACTCTTCTCTCCTCCACTTTCTTAAATGCTTTTGGGTAATCTTAAAAATTTTTTCCATCTTTTTTTTCATACTGGCCCAGGTCCCTTGGGACTAGAATGGGAATARCCAAAATCCTGTGAGAAAGCCCTTTCTTGGGCTATTTACAGCTTATCCAGAAGCAGGAAGAACTTTGAAAAAAATCATTAAAAACCAGTTCTCACAAGAATGTCTAACCCAATTTAGCAGATGAACTGGATTCAAATAGCTCCATAAACTATCCAGACTTTTGGCTGGTTCTCAGTCCTGAACTTTTTCAACAATTTATRGTTTACTGACCACCATCTGTATTTATTATCAATGTTATGACAYCAAGATTTGTTTCTCTATTGGTTTGCCTGCATGGAAGTAGATTTTACCTTTTCTTTTTGAACACAATTAATTTTATAGTCAATGAAGAGAGGCAGGTGYTTAATTTACATGTTTTTCTTCTAGRGTTGCARTAGAGATAACACATTGGACTTGGCCTTCTTATTTAGGCACCTGCTACATGCCTAAGGTTTAGAGCATTGAATATTCCCTTCAGCTTCAAAGGAAAAAAAAATTTTGTCCCCAAACAGGAGATTTCACTGTGGAAAGTCTTAATATTGTGGTTGCACTCAACAGTAAAACTTGCTTTTCAAGCCATAAACAAAGYTAATTCTGAAAAAAAGATAGTTTTCAAGCTTCCATGTAGTGGCTTTTCAGACAGATGGCTCAGAGGCTCCAGAAGGTGAGAAGAATGTTCATTTTCATATTTCATGCCTTGCTTGGAAGCTAAAAGGGAATTGGTACTGGAGACAGTCCAGTGCTTTAGTTTCTAGGTTTTCCCTAACAAGAAATACATCAGATGTAACAAGAACAGATCCAGCAGGGTTATAAGATATCTCCCGTCCCTGATGTGCTATGTTGRTCTCAGTAAATTCAGTGGCAGATCTCCTATTGACTTAAGCTGGAGTCAGGTTTTTCTCAGAAAAGTTTGTCAAGAAAGGGTTTTTTTTTTCCCTTAGGTTCTTTAAAAATTAATTTTACAGACATTTGAAGCAGTGATGTGGTTCTAAAGAGCGTTCAAACATGCTCACTGACCAGACAGTCAACCCTAATTCCCTGAATCCCATCTAAAAATGAGCTTTTGCTCCTAAGGTTTGAGCAGAGGAATTGTTGCCTACTGAGTAGTGTTATGGTACCCTTAACTGGAGTTTGGTATGAAAGACCTTGACAAGGGCTGATTTACCATATTGAGGAGTCTGCATTGTATTGATACCTGTCATTGTAGTCATACCCATCACCTTTAATTATAAATCTAGAGAGGATTAGGAMGGAGAAATGAATGGACTCCTTGTGGGAGCAGGCTGTAGTTGTACAACAAAACTACAGAATGAGAAACAGCAGTGAAACTGGTGAATTTGGGGGTTTTCAGGATAAATAACAAGATCCTTGGTGGAGTGTAATGCATTCTTTCCTACATGCTGCACTCAGGCTGAAACATCATCTCCTTTTAGGCTACAAGTCAAATCTTATGTATTTGCAGCAACATTATAGCTGCCAACTATCTCAGCAAGGCAAACACAAGGAGGTTATCACTGGGTTTTTTAACAGCAGGTTTAGGGACCTGTTTTCTTCACACATCACTTGTGTGGACAATGTTTGTTTTGTGTCTATGGCATAATAAAATTGTTTGCTAAGTTAATTCAAATAGTCTCTTTGCATAGATGAGTATCTTGACCAAAATATAATTGTACTCTGTGATGATCAAGGCAGCCTGGCAGTGAAAGAAGGAGTAAATAGGCTGGACAAGGTTAARTGTGCATTTGCAAACAKCTTGCATTGCACATACAGCTAAAAGAGACTAAGCCAGAGACTGGAAGAGAGAGAAATGGGCACATTCAATGGAAATCCATTGAGAAATAATGAAAAATTCCAACTGGCTTTCTCTTCCTCTCCTTCTGAGTAATTAGAAATGTCCTGGAGAARCAGACAGCTATTTCAGGACACAGGCAGGAATTTCCAAAGGATTTGGGTGCAGTGGTGGYGGGGGGAGAGCAATGGCAAGGAGCCACTGGCCATTTGGTGGTGAGGAAGGAATGTAAGGCCAGTATGGGTGATGTCAATGTGAARAGTTGGCACAAAAACAAGGGGCTCATGGAAAGCTTTGGTTGCTTATGCATATCCAGTGCCTCATTCAGGAGGTGACTTAATTGTGTTTGCTCTTATGCTGACCCGAGAGAAATCCTTGTCTGAATGATACAAATATCTGCTCTGCTCTGTTTATAGYACTTTCAGTCAAAAATAGCCAGGCCAGGAGGAGTCATTTAAGGAAAGCAGTTTGCTTATGAAAATGCATTTTCCTGTTTGTATATAATTTGTGTACACACCCACACGCTCACACGTGCAAAGCCACGTTTCACAGACCAGTGCTTTTCCTAAAGCTGCTCAGTTGAGAAGCTACTCATAATACTTTCTCCCAGCTTTGCTTACTAGCAGTGTTTGGAACAAAGATTCCAGCTCAAAGTCCGTTGGAGTCTGTGGAAAGATGCCCGTTGACTTCACTGAGATTTGGATCGGGTCCCAAGCCTTTCCCTATTTAGAAGTTGGAAAATAAGCTGCAATTTCTCAGCTGTATAGGCTGGACTAACTGGGCCTGAAAGTGAATGCACAGAAAAGCTCAACATACCCAAGACTGTAACTTGCAAATGAGTCTTTTGTTTCTGTCTGCTCACGGATCATTGAGTTCTTCAAAGTCAGACAAACAAATAATGCTCCCAGTCATGGGGTTTTCTGTCATTACTGATACAAATTCTGAGGGTCTGGCAGCTCTCAGAGTTGTCATCTGCAAGATGGAACCATTCCTGTGGACATGCCAGAAGATACAAAATTCGGTCTTCTGCAGCAAGGAAAAGTAGTGGGGTTTTTAAAATCTAGGAGTAAGAAATAAGTTTTGAAGAAAACTTTTTCAGATCCTCTTCTGCAAAATAGATGTTCTTCATGTATTCGATAGGCTTGAATAAAAAGAAGCTTGCACAGCTTAGTCTTGGCATTATCAGATAAATTTCTTCCTAATGCACAGTTTTATCAGAGAGGCTTTTCAAAAGATTTTAAATTAATGACAAATGAAAGCTTTTGCACAATGAGGGATGAATTGACCATGCTGTTTCTGATCCACTTCTTGAAAATTAACTGACTACCYTCACACTTTCTTTTCCCTGGCTTAATTTCATTTTTTTTTTTACTGTAATAGTAATCCAGAACATTAATTTTTGTTTTGTTTTTGATTGAGACATTACAATTACTACTCCTGCTCCTGACAGGGGGGATGGAACAAGATGATCTTTAAGGCCYTTTCCAATCAAACCCATTCTATGAACAGTCATGAATAGGAATAATAGGCTCTATCCTATCCTTCATATTTGAGATTTTAAGGCTTTTTAGCATCGTGGAGAGTTTTTCTGTTGATTCCAATGTGAATTTCATGGATCTGAGGCCCAGGAAAAGGGCTGATGTGGGACAAAGGTAGCTTTAAGCTAAATGTCAACACTCTCTCACTTCTGTACCAGAGGAATCTATTCCAAGACTACTGTTTTATGCAGTGATACATTACTAAAGTGACATAATTATGGGGGCGGCACAAGAGTTATGATATCCTTAATTATTCATTTATTTAAGTGTTTAGGGATTGCTCTTAATGTGGCAGATGTACACACTTGTCAAGGCACCAGCTGAAGTGTCTTTTTCTTTTTTTAATAAGGTTATTTACATCTGGAAAAAAACCCCAGACATAGACTGTTGTCAATTTTTTTTCAGTTTAAATTTCATTCAGACTCATAAGAGAGTTTGTTTAATTTTCTTATCTTCATTATAGTTTGATGACAACTTAATTATTTCAGAAAAATTAATGATTACTCCACTTCCCTGTGTTAAACATGAGATGAGCATTATGCACTAATTACAAGGAATGAACTACAACTGACGTCAACAGAATTTGTGTGACTGCACATATTATAAATTAAATCAGAATATTATACAACAGCTGGAAGACAGTCTAAGAAATAACTTTTTGAATGCCATGTTAAAGGACATGCTGACTCACACATCCATTTAATTCAAGAATCTCTACACAAATAATGTTCTTGTCTACCGACTTTTGCATAGCCTGGAAAATGTAAATGAAATTATTTCCATGCTAGTTCTGGCCAAATGCAGTGATTCCCATTCAAATGCATATGATTAGGAGTTGGCTTAAACTGCAGTGAAGTCTGSCTTAGGCAGAGCCTGAAGAGCTCAGGGTAGCAATCTCACCTATGGTCACTGTGTGTGCAGCCAGGGAAAGGCTTGGAAGGGAACTCATCACCAGCTCCAGGATTTGGAGAAACAGGTAAAGTTCAAGATCCTTCTTGTTGTGCTCAAGAGCTCATTTTAATGACCTGTGATCAAAAAGGAACAYCCCAGCTTTTGATTTTCAGCCACATTTATCCTGCTCCTTTCTGGATATAGGGGATTTTCTATTTTTGCAGGGCCAAGTTGTGCCTTACCAGAGATCCTGCAGACAAGAATGGCAGGCCTGAAAACAGTGTTTTCTGAAGTAAACAGTGGACTCATTTTTCTAGGATAAGGAATTCTAAAGGGGGTGAGAGTGAAACARAATTTCTCCATTCACACATCTGATCTCATAAGCAATCTCCTGAGCACAGACAGAGCTCACTGCACATCCAGTCCTTGTACAGATGTTAATGTGTGCAGACATTTGAGATCAGACCTCTCTAAAGCCCCCACCTGTAAGCTAACAGAAGAATCATTACTAACATCTGGTGAAAGCATACATGGTAACTAGAAATATAACCAATCTTCCTTGTGCCAAGTCTTTATTGTCATTAGCACACTGACATTCAGGATCYTGTGGAATAGTTTGGGGAAGAGAGTGGCAGAACCAAGTGAATGTCTGCTGAAGATCAGTTCCTGCCAGGCTCATTCCAGAAAATGGAACATAAATTGTCCATCAGCCAAACACYATTTGTACAAATCATTGACAAGATTATACTGGAAGCTTATTTTGGCAGGTACTAATTAATTATATTTAAGGTAACATCAAGGGCCTTTATTTTCCCAGGTTTTTAGGGAGAAAGCTTTCTTTTTTTGCTCTTGCTGTCCATTTTTTATTTGTGCCTGATGAGAATTTACTTTGGTAGACTGTAAAATTGCTTATGAATTTGATATGGCAATTCAGTCTTTAAAAACTGACCCTTTTTTCCAAAACAACTTGGGTTTTACATGTGGAAYACATTTTTTCTTTTATTCAATAGTCAGTGAAGACTACATTAACACTCTGCAAAACTGCTGAATRTTAGATTCCAGAAATTGCTGGCTCATTCCTGCTGCTGGTGCAATGGCTCTTGGCTGCAGGTGTGCAGACTGGGTTGTGTAACTGAGAATCCGGAGCTCTGTGCTTGATGCTGCATCTTCATGTCATAGGTCAGAGTGAGGGTGARAAGAAACCAACTCAGTGATCACAGAGCCAGCCTTCAGGGGCTGAGAGGTCTCACTGTGTGGGAGACCAGAGTATCCCTCTGGGTCTCCTGACTGGGCAGCAGCCAGGACAGGGGGGATGGACTCACACAGCCTTCTTGAAAGATAGCATTGGCTTTGATCTGACACCGTAGAGAAAGCTTCCAAAACTGTCTGAGGATTTGGATGACACGAGGGTTTGATTGGTGTGTTTTTTATTATATCACTGGGTGTATAGATATTAGTTTTAGATTTCTCTGTATTCTTATTATTAGGCAAATATGGAGGCAGATCAATGTGATACAGTCACATTTTCCTGTTTTTCTCTTCCCTTTCCTCTTTGCAAAGGGTTTTGGGTTTTTAGGATTGGGTAAAGGTGTGATTTCACTGTGTGACTTGGATTTTAGTTATTGGATTTTAGAGGAAAACAATGTTAACGTAATTTAGATTATAAAAACCCAGGTGCTGTTCCTGGGCGGGGAGAATTCACTTTTCCAGCTGATTGTGAACACCGTGCTGGCCTGACTGAATTTAGAGATAAGGATTTTAAAATAAACATCTTCAAACTGCAATCTAAGGACTCTCTGATTTCTTCTTCCAAGCACAGGCAGTGAGAAAACAGCTGTTCACCACCATCCGGGGTTATCTCAGAAGAGATACACTGGCATCACTGCAGCCCCCACGCATGGACAACTCCTAGGAAACAGAAAATGTGAATGGGAAAACTGTAATSTTTCTTGGAGAGTAGCAGTCCTCTTGGACACATCTTGAGAGAGCAGGGTGTCAAAGCAGTAGTTCTTTTTTTCCTGAGTTTACAGGTCCTTCCCATTCTCTGCATTTACCTGCCAATAGTAMMCAGCAAATGMTGGGACAATGGTCTTCTTTTAATGYTTTCTCTGATCCTTTGATAAACTTCAAGCCCACAAAAGGGAAAATGGCATTTATCTTTGCTTTTCACTGTGAAAATAAAGAGGTTCCCTGGTAAGGAAAGAGATAAAATCACTTGGCACAAGGACTTCTAATTCACACTGGACAAATTAAGGACAGTGTTATATATACCAACATGTAATGATTAAGGAATTTCCTTATCAGCTCATGGTATTTTCCCAGACTTCTAGTAACAAAATACTGGCTCAAGATCCAATTAATGGGATGCAAAWTTTGCCAGGACTCCAGAATAGTAACCTAACAGAAGTTTAGGTGCTGCTATAAATGCATTTTACCCATATAATTTGAATATATAACATATATTTGATATAATTTGATATAAAACATCTTACATATCTGTATCTTACCAACCTTTATCTTGTAATACATACACACTCCTGACRGGCAGGGCAGGATCACACACATCACCCCTGTGGTTACAGAGMTGTTTCTGTGCAATTTATAGCTCAGATTCCTTTGCCTCAGAACACTTTTATCTGAGTGCATTCAATATATCAAGGACAAGGTTTGGGAGCAGAAGTAGGTGTCTTCCATGAGAAAAGTTAATCTTGGTAGGAAAACAGACAAATTTGGGGAAAAGGTTTCTTGTTGACAGAAGGGCATGACAATACCAAGTTACTAAACTGTAGCAAAACAAGTGACAATTAAGTGTGCTTAATCTTACTGCAACTACTCTCTTTTTTTCTTCTCTTGGGAACTTTGATGAAGCCACCTGGAGCACCAAAGTTTGTCATTTTCCCCAGGTATATAATTTGAGAAAATAGAAGTATATAATAGTTTCTAATTACCTCCTTTCTGTGTCTTGGAGCAGATTCAGCTGGAGCAGCTTGCACCACTCCTCTGGGCAGCTCTCAGGGAGGACATTTCCCTAAAAGATGGCTGCAGAACTGCTGAGATGAAAACATGCTTGGATTTCTTTCTCTCTTCTAGGGCTGTGTGTCCTGTAGTACAAAAGTGTAAAAATAGGGGAGGTTCCTACATTTTGAGAAGCAAAAATGTTTTATTCAGGAAGAAAAAGAAAGGAAGAACGACCYATGCATGGCTTCTTCAAAGAATGGTTATGGACTACAGAACTTGAGTACACAGAGTGCACAGCCCTGTGAAAAGTGCTGCAAGGTGGGTTCTGTTTCATAGGTAACTTCAGACCTTAGTTTTGCTCTGCTTGGGGGCTCTCCATGGTGAGTGAGACAAGAGTTGGGTGTTCATCCTCTGGTGCAGCATGGGGAGTGCAGTGAACTCTGTTCTGGGATCAGGCTTTAGCAGCTCAAAATCAAAGCATCTAAATAGTGAGTTCCTAAATCTTTAGTGGATCCCTTATCCCAGAAGGTGTGAAGAAATAAGGCCAGCCAACAGGCTAGGTGGTCTAAGGGTCTAAGGGTTATTTGAGACTGAGGCAAGAAGTAAATTGCCTTTTAAGGTTGTGAAAATTGCTGTGTGGTGAGAAGGAACTTTTATCAAAGAACATTCAGGAATTCCCAGGGTCTGATGGGCTCTAGTTTCTGTTCACTACTTAAACCTACCCTGTGTGGTAACCATATCACTCCTATCCAATTTTTACTATATTTGACTCTTAAATATTTTCCTCTACAATGTTTCACATGTGAATAGCAACYTACAAGTATTTTGTTCTGAGAAAGATTACCATCTCACCAGCACTGACAGTCAGTCCCTATTTATCCTTCCAGCAACATGCAATCTTTAAAAACTCCCATAGCTACCTGATATTTATAGGCACATTTATTATCCAAACCATAATTTGACTTGTGGGAAGGCACACAAATACCCTACATTGCAGAATGCCTGGTTTGGGGTTTTTTTTCCACTTCAGTATTTATCTGAATTTATTGATCTTACATGGGATTCACTTCACCTGAGAGGAAAATATTTAAGTGAAACCTTTTGGGTCACCTGTCCCCAGTAATTTATAGAAACAGACAGTGGGAAAAAGCAGCTCATCCCAAAGGTCTGGGATGGCTGTCTCTTTTCAGGAGGTGCCTTTGACCCACCACTGAGATGGGGGTTCTCAGATGTCCTGCCAACCTTTTTTAATGGTGCTTATTAAATTAATTCTAACTACTAATTTACAAAAATACTTCATACATTCCAGGTAATATTCTGACCAATATCAAAATGACATTTAGGTTCTGATTTAAAGGGTTTAACCTTTTTTTTTTTTTTAGTATGAAACTTTGTCTCTCAATTTTTGCAAACAAAAGTGTTGAAATATAAAGAAAAAAAGAGTTAATGGTGACTTAAATTGCACAAACTTACAAAAATAATRCCAAGTGTATTCTCTTTYTATCCSTGTTTTGGTTCTGGCTTTAATAGTGCTCAATTTCCATTCACAGTCCTGTCAGTGTCCTCTATCCCTCTATTTTTAAATGTGAAAATGCTTATGCCAGTATTGAAGTATTTTGCATAACAAAGGAATTTCTGCCAGTATAAGAGTATTGCCCCAAACCTGGGACATAGCAAGCAGCAGACTTGCAACTAATGCAAGTTAGACATGCAACTAATTGAGGCAGAATTTCATTCCAGACAATGAAAACAAACAAAGAAAACAAACAAACAAAACAAAAAACCACCAAAAAACCAACCAAATAAAAAACTCTGCAAAAACAACAAAACAAACAAAAAACCCAAACAAAAACCAAAAACCCAAACAAACTCCTGTCAAATATATCTGCGCCTCTATCTGATCAAACCTTGTCAAGAAAAAGTAAGATTTCCTAGCAATGGCAAGAGGACTGGACCCTATCCAGACACAGACCYCAGCACTGACATTCTGGGACCTCACTTGGTGTTGGAGGAGAGAGGATGCTTTGATTTTCCTTTTCTTCTGCATATCAGGGAGCCAACTTCCTACCTGCAAAAGACAAAGTAGACGGATTCCAGTCACAATGTACAGCAATGGCATTAATACCAATTGTTCTGTTGCCCAGGCACCAAACCACAGCTGTATTGCTACTTACTCCCTGTGTAAGGAAGGAAGAAAGAGCCTGAATCCTCCTGGGATGTCCCTGGATGTTCTCATTACATGGGAAAACTGCCTGAATTAAAACCCTGACAAAATAATCCTTTTTTTTTTTATTTATTTTTTTTTTTAATTGGTAATTAAAATTTTTGCCACTATTTTGTGAGCACAAAGATTGTGGAYGTCTTGTGTGGCAACATTTCCTTTGGGTTATATTTTTCAGTATAGAGAGCTGTGTGCCCTGTAACTCCCAAAATCTTTGATGAGACAAGCAATGGTAGGTCCTTGTTTTAGGTAAGGACTACTACAGTAGATTTCTATTATTTTTCAAAAAGTGTTGTTGGCAATCACTACTGGAGAAGCAGGGTATCSAGTTCTCATTTTGCTTTTACAAATCCACCAGTACTTCACAGTAAATCTATCCATGTTTAAATCCCTGAACAACACCAATCTTCTTTAGAAAACAGATGAAGCAACTTCTGTTACCAAGACTGCAGTGACTAAACAGACTATGATGGACCTTTCCAAAAAGCAGGAGAAATAAGCAAAATAAATACTCAAAACCTTGGCTGAATTTGGCTCTCAATTACCCTGATGTAAACCAAAGAGTTTTCTTGGACTTAGASTGGATAAACTTCATTTGGGTGCTATGTTTTGAGATACATAACCAAAATTTTTTTGAAGGATGTTTCTAAGAAAATCACCTATTTTGCTATATTGATGCAAAGGCAGAAAGGCAGAGTTCTGGGACASAKCAGGAAAAAACTCCTAAGGTTCTCRACTTCTGCCAGCTGTCCACACTGTCAACAGAAATGTGGACAATATAGGATGTATGAATATAACTCTCTTTGAGGGGAACACAAACACACAGAACAAGAACAAAGTTTCTACTGCTTTTCATCTTTCCACTCCTCAGAAACTGGACAAGTTTTTGGCCTGCAACTGCCTAGAACTAACTTTAACTTGTTTAGTTGCTTTCTTGTACCCATTTAACCAATTCATCATGTCAAATGCTCCATGCTGACTCCAGAGCAGGCACATCTGAAAATATTTACTTCCCCTGTACTTTTAGTTATTGTTTGGTCTCACCCATTATTTTCAAAATCATAACAYGCAGGAACCAGTCTTCCCATCAAAATATGATTGATGTGAGAATGTTCTTAAATCATACCTAGGAATTTAGGAAACARATAACTGTTATGCTGATCTTTTTCCTGAACATTTGTTATTTGCTTGGATATGAGAACTACYCTGAACTGCATCATCTACTTATTAAGGCTGAGTTCCTTCAGAGAGCTGAACAACAAGATCCTACACCAACTCATGAGACCCAACCAGAATGGTTTGCTCTCTTGCCTAGGATCTTACTGATTTTCTAGGCTAAGTTGCTCAGAATGTCTTCAAGATTCCTCTGTCCTATGCATAAAAATCCATATATGAAAATATTGTACAATCCATTGTGTATGCATATTTTTGTTTGGAGTTCACTTAGATTTTATTTATTTATTTATTTATTCATTTATTTTATTTATTTAAGGATAAAAAATGTTTTTGCTTTCAGAAAGCTTAGAATGTTGGCTGTATGACAAAAATCCTTTTGCAGTTTTTTGCTAAAAAAGGAAGCTCCATAAGATGTACATTAGAAACAGCCCAGAACTGTGTGATGATATTGCAGAGCAACACAATTTGAACCTTCAGTTTTGGAGCTTGTAGGAAAATTTTGGATGAGATTTCATAGTACTGATAGAGAGATAGATTGATTGATTAAATGATTGATTGATTGATCCCTTTTTTGGCTTTTGCTTTTGGTTTTTTTTTAAGAGCTTATTTTAATTCCCTCATGCAGATCTAGAATTCCTACTCTAACATATTAAAAAATAGTCTTTTTTTTTTCTTGGAACTGTAATTTAGATCAGCCCTTGGTAGTGACTTATCTGAGTCAAGTTCTCCCCTTCCTCCATCTTCTAATCTATAATATCTGCATTTATACATGAACAAGCAGAAGGAACAGGTTGCAGCTGAGGGAAAAAGATTGACTTGCTTATCTCTAAGAACCAYACCTGAGCCAGGGCATACTTGCCAGGATCTCAATCTGCAGACAAGCTGATCAGGAAATTACAAATAGATTACAATAAAAATATGATAGACAGCCATGGCAGCTCAACAACATTTTGAAAAAAAATTTTTGCTGGCTAAATGGACATTTCTTCCTTTGAATTCCTTCTCCCTCACTTCACTTTAAAAAAAAAAAAGCTTAATGGAAAAACAATAAAAATTACAGAATTCATCAAATAAAAACTAATTTTTTCACAGAGTAAAAAAAACTCTTCTGGGCTGTACGTGGGGAGAAGGKAGAGTGTGTGTGTTTGCCATGTTTGAAAATCGTTCTCCTGAAAGATAAGCTAACCCTAATGAATTTCAAAAATTAGTTCTGCATATTGCCAATAGAAAAAACTAAGAACTTTCTATAGGCTTTCCAAAGTGCCACTTACAACTATAATTCAGCTAGCAATTCAATTTTCCAAGGTCTAAATTCAAGATRTGATGTGTGAAAATGGTCCAATTCAAAAGACATGTGAACTAAATGGAAATGCAAGCCCGTGTGATTCATTCTGTCACAGCATCATGAGCTTCACAAATGCAGGTTCAAAATACCCAAGGTCAGTATTTCTCAGTTATTGAAGTGGAAGGAAACTGCATTCATGAAAATCAGCAGTAACTTCAGAGATGGAATGAGGGATCTTGTGAGAAGTAACAGCTTCTTTCTTTATTTCTTTGCTCAAGGCATGAAARGTTACTGTAACTGCAAAGGCCTGACTGTGAAAATAGTCAATGGCTTAGCTTTTGCCTGAATCTGGATTCTCCCATACAATCAGAAAAAATCTAGGAAAAAAATAAAAGAAAAATATTGTCTATTCCCCTTCCTTTGTCCCATTTATGTTCTCTAAGTTCCCCCAAATTGTCCTGCATGGGAAGTTATTTTCTCTGACCCTTTTCCACATTTTCCTGTCAGGCAGTCATATTCCCTGTAGCTTCATTCCAGGATGTGCCGGAATTACAGAATTTTAGGATAAACCTATAAAATTGTCATAAATTAATCTCTGCTCATTATTTTCTATTTTTCCTTAGCACTCGCTTTTAAAATTATGGAGACATCCAGATGTGAATTTGGAAACAAGGATTACTTTGGTCTTGAGTTACTAAMTTTGCAGTGACCACATTTCTTTTAATTCAATGAATGATGCAACTCCAATTCGTAACAGCTTTTCCGTCTGATCACTTCTCAAATCTACATGAAAGAAAATTGTCTTAATACTCATTGCCCTTAAATACAGTGCCAAAACTAGAAAGTATTTGGTGCTCTGCATTGTTTTTATGACTCCTTATTAAGCCACCTTTTCTTACAGTGCTGTTTCCTGTTAGCTGATTGACATGAGTAAAACCTAAGTGGTGTTCTGTTGTTGGATCACTCTGTTCTTGCTCTGTCTGTCTGACTTCATCTTAAAAACTTGTATTTTCATTGCCAAATGCCACACTCAGAGAACCTCTCTGACATCAGTGCTACTGTTGTCAACAYTGAGTACACTTCATCTCTGCAAGACATGCCCTGGTATAAAGCCATCTTATATTCTTCCTGCTTTTATAATATCCCAAGAAGAATCAAATATTTTCTTAAAGTATTTGTTGCTGTTTAATATTCTCTGACATAGTCCTTTTTGGCTGAAAATGTACTTGAAGACTGGTGAAGACCAGCCTTGCTCTTGCTAAGCTTTTTTTTCATTCTTTTTAGGATGCCTTTGTAAGCAGCATATTTGTCTTATCAATTCTGTTGATGAACTTTTCCTAGGCTGAGTTTAATCATTTATTAAGATTCTATAATTTAATACTATAGATGCATGTGAGCCTTGTGATTTACTACCAGATCTTTCAACATTTATATCCATTTTCTCACTATTCATGCAAATCCTCTTGGATTTTTCTGTACTGMTTTTATTGACGTGATTTTTATTGTTTTTGCTTCACAGTGAAGAGTTGGGAATTTGTTGGAGTTTTTGAACATTTTTTGAAAAGTGTGTTTTGGCTGATTTCCTTGGGTTAGTAGAGCTCTATATCTACCCATGCTGAAGGATTGCCTCTGTGGAAACTTTTTTTCCCCCTGAATTTATGGTACTGTCCTTGAGAAAAGGCTTCAGGATGTCAGTGTTGATGGTCTGTGATGAGTAAATCTTTCTGCACGTGAARTCTTTAGTTCAGTTTGAAAATGTGCAGAGAAAAGCACTACACACAGTCCTCTGTAATCATTACTCTTTTCAAGTGTTGGGATTTTTCCTTATGTTTCATCTGCTTTCTTATCACATATAGTTTGTTATATTTGGTTCTGAGGATTAGAACTGTGCCAAAGCCAGATATGCATGTACATTTTTTCCAATACATACATGGTACCTSGTAGTTCTGTTGGGAGAATTACAAATTACTTCATATATTTCTTTATGAGGAAATATAATTCACGACCTTCTGTGTCATAAACAACTCAGATGTCTGTGCATCATTCTAGTTTGGAAACTCATGCTGTATTCATACGTTTATTCTGAGTTCTTTTCCCAGGCACTGGGTCTGAAGTTCCTCATTAACCTTGCTGGAGATTCATTTAAGTAAGCTGGGGTTGCTGTTTATGTGAAAACAGAAATTCTTGCCTAGATTATTTGCTTACTTCAGGTTTGTTTTTCCTTTCTTTTTATTTGTTTGTAAATTCTTTTTTTTTTTTCCTAGTCTAAAAACGAAAGCTCCCTGCAGTTAGATTTAGATACTGGTACAGGAATGGAATGAGACACAGTCAGTCAGTAAATATTTCTTTAAATTATTTTCCCACAATGTCTTTGACAGTACTTTTTTTCTTAATATAACTTGAAAAAAAATACAATGTTTGTAATCAGGAGGTTCTCAAATCACCAGACTGTGCTGGTARGAGGTGGCATGTCCAGGTGGTGAACCAGCAAGTTGGAGTTTTTCCAACAGAGCCTCRCTCCATGTTCTCTCTCTGCTGAGTTATGCTTAGACCTGGGAAATAAACTTAAATCTCTACTTAGCCAAAGCAACCAGTGCTGCCAATTCTTTAACTAAAAAGTAATTTAGATTAGAATTTAGAGGTAGATCTCACTTYCCTTCCAGCCAGTGACCTCTGGGGGATGCAGCCAGTTATAATCAGCAGTAGACAGGAGGTGTGCCATTACCATAACCATGTTAGTTTCAAATATTTCATAAATTTTCTTTTTTAGTACAGTATTGTTGATATGAACTAGGAGTTAGTAGCACGTGTTTTTATTTCTCTTATCTCCAGTGGCCAATTTGTATTTCATCTCCTGCTGTACATGACAAGAATATACTGCCATGKATTCAAAAGAGAGTTAAAGCAGAGCAAGTCAAATTGAAAAGAAGCCTTTGGAATACAGTTACATTCACCATATGGTAAGAGTTATTATTATGCAATTTTCAAAGGTATTGGTATAAATTAAAACATTTAGAAGGGACTTCTTAAAACCCTAGATGTTTTTAAACAATTCATCCAAATCCCTAATCCCCAAAAGGCCTTTTGGACCATTAATCAAGCCATGCTGGCTTTTGCCCTGCACATTTCTCTTCAGACTAATCCACAGAAACAAGCAAATAAATTACACATTAAAATTTATGAGTACAAATTTTTCCTTCCCTCTAACTAACGTGTACCATTTTCCCTGGAGAAATCCCCTCCTGCATAAGAAATTAAAGCTTTTAAGCAAAGAACAGTTCCGTTGTCATGAAGAAAAACAGAACCATTGCCATAGCCATGATATTTTCAAATACTTAATAATACTGAATGCTATATTGTTGATGTGAATGAGGGTTTGTTAACATATATAACCATAGTAATAAATATAACCATAGTTAGCTCTTGGATGTTGAAGCACTGTAATACAGTAGGAAAAAAAATTCATACTTTTTTTTTTTTCCCTGCCAGGAAGGAGACATTGTAACAGTTTGTTCTTTAAAGAAGCCTCAAAAGGGAAAAAAAAACAAAAAAAAAACCCCAAAAGCAGCAAACCTTTTGGTTCTTTTGATCTCCTGGCAGCTGAAATCAACAACTGCAGAGCCTGGGGACACTTGGGTTTCCAGCCTAGATGATGGACTGCATTTGCAGGAGGTTATTATCTGTTTGTTGAGAACAGRCAGACAAACCAGATGCCTGAATTGAGAAGGCTGTCTCAGTTCAGATTAAAATTTTCCTCTGTTTCTGAAGACTCAGCAAAACTCCACCATAAGTTGTTATTTTAGTCAAGAGTAACACTTTGAGGTCAATATGAGCTTTTTAAAAATCATAAAAATGTGGATGTAGGCATTTAAAATTCCTACTTGATAAATTACCACAGTATTGCCTGTGAAGGTTACTTCAACATATTTACTAACATCATTTTTACGTCTGAATGCTTTTGAAAACCAGATTATTTSTGCAGAAAAGTAAGGGCTTTATCTTGGCTTTCAAGAATATACCCAGTGCAGTTATCTTCTGCACTATAAATACACAKTGTGCAAAAGGGAAGGCATAATTATCTAATGCCATTGGAGCTGATGGTTAGAAGACAATTATTTTCTTGGATCACATCAAGATGGGGCCTTGATTAGTTCTATATTAAGCAAAATTATTGCATCAAACACTTGAGTCAAGCAGGCCTTGTTTTCAGCATAATGTATGTAAGAATTTTATCAATCTATTGCTAATGTGACTTTCCAGTKGTAGAATGGAAGGACCTGCAAAGGAATAACCAGTCCATGGTTGCTGAATTTTCACCTGGTACTTGCCCAGCATWTGAAACATGTAAATTTTGATGTGGAATGTAAATTTGGTTGTGGGCTCCCAGAAGTAAAAGGCCTCACAAAGCAGAGAGCAGTGGGCTGACAGCCTCTTTGCAGTCAACCTATTCAATGTAATTACACCTTCTGTTGCTCTGATAGGTTTGTTCCTCTGAAAGGCAGAACAAGAGGGACTTCATTTTATTTGAATTACCTTGAAAACAGATTTCCTGAGCTCAGCTGAGTGTTATACATAAAATCAATGAAAGAAAATAATTTTAGAATCCTAATTTCATAACCAGACCTGCAATAAACTGGAAAGTGGTTTTATTCTATACAGCACAAAAGCAGAAAGATTAACTATTTTTTTTGAGTTATACAAAGATAAAAGTAAAATATTAGAAGTTATGAGAAAGTTTGCAATTTCTCATTTTATCTTCAGGAAAWTTTACTTTTTTCAAACTAGGGGGAATTCTAAGGCTGGATTATTAGACAAATCACCTAGATGTTTACTTAGTAGCCAGACACCAAAGTAAAATCGGGAAGGGAAACACAATCCACTTTTGAGATAACACTCCAGTAAGTCTTAAAACTACAGAATTTGTCAAGCTTGTCCTGGCTGCTCTGCTCCAGCTTTTTAATTTCAATGTAAAATCGGCTTTTCTGTGTAAAGCAGAGGTTCCCCATGTTCTACAGTGCTCAGAGGAGTGCCTGCTGTGCTCCAGAAATGAAAGTCTGTCGTGACTTATTCCTGAGCTTTCCTCCAGAAAGAGATTTAGTGGGCCCAAGAGATAACACAGCTCCATACTTTTTGGGAGAAAATAGTTCTCAGTAAGAGGAACATTTGTTTTTAAAATAACTCAGTGGCATTTTGGGGCAGCTTGGGAATGAGAAGATCTTTCATRTAAAGAAAGAAAGATTAATGAATAGCCTGAGTTAGAGAAATGTTTTTGACATGGCCACATTCTCAATTTGATTAGAAAGAGACAGAATTGCAGAAAAAAAGAAAAACATGAATACAGTAATTTTATTTTAGACTTTCCAGATCTGCTTTAAAAGACTTAAGAAGCTCAGTGAAGCCACTGAGACTCTGCATTGCTTAGTCTAAGACAAAACCAACAGCCAAAATGTTGATACCTAACTCACTACAAGTTCTGGAAACAAACATTATCTTTGACCTAAACTGGTACTACTTGTTCTCCTGATTTAGAGGAGGAATTGAGGGGGTTGCTATTTGTTTTGTTTGCTTGTTTGAAATCATATATGAAATTGCCAATGGCTGTGGGAATGGGTGCTCATAATAGCAGCTTTTCATGTTTCTCTTGATAAGCTTAATCAAAGTATCTGATTATAACACTTCCCTTAGCACTTCATGCATTGTTTCTTTGGGAGCACAACAGATGTAATTTCACTCTTTCAGACTAAATGATTTTCATGGTAATTTCATTGCCATTATCCATCCCACACGTGGGGGTTTTGTATATAAATGTGTCTGACCCATGGCTTCTCACTAGTAGCCTGGAAAAAGTAGCTTCCAAATATAAAAAAGGTACAAGTCATAGCAGAACTAATAACAGCAAGTATAGATAAAAAGGCATAACTTGGACACCACAAATTTGCTAAATAGAAGCTGAGTAAGAGGGGCATTATGAGATCATACCTGATTACTCTTCAGTGGAAATAATTCTTGTGAACMTATCATATAAGTTAGCTCTTGCTAGATTATTCTACACCTCAAACCTTTCATTTTCATAAAAGGCTGATGCAWCTAAGGGCTCTCTGTGGAAGAGAAGATATTTGATGAGATTCTCTTTTGGTTTCACTATTAAAGTATTACAGCTTAATCTTGTGGGGAGCCTGATTGTGGGGAAATTCAAAATTTAGGATTCCCTTTAGGATGAACAGACAAAGCTCTCCTGTTTGGCTGGGCTATTCCCCAAGTGTGAAGCATCAGCTTCTTCAGGGTTCACAGCCAGCACCTTCTCCTGCAGTTAACCAAGTTAACCACCTGCTAACATCTACCCAGTCCTTYCTTGTACTACAGACCCCACCTGAGGATGAGGCTGGCACAGCAGGATGGAAAACTGGGAGCCCTGAGTCAGCTCTCTCCCTTCAGGTGGCTGAAACAACAGAAACTTGAAGCAATGTCTTCCATCATGCAGGTGTGTCACATAAAAACTGGTGTATTTGATTTTGTCACACTGAAATGCAAAACACAYAAATGATGGACAGAGAGGACTTGAGAATGTGTCAGATTTCAAGAGAGCACCTGAAAACCCCACAGGGTGATGACATGTGGGCTAGAAAACAAGGGGCTTTTGCTTCACTTTAAAATAATGTATTAAAATAAAAGTGACCTCATTACTTCTGCCCTCCCAGAATTTTTCCCCCCTCCAGTTTACAATGCACTGTTTAAGAGCCTGTACTGGGCTCAAAGTTGTTTTTTGCTGTTTTAATTTGTCTTTACACCAATCAAGGAAGCCATAATTTCTACTACCCTGGTGGAGTTTGGCTTTCCTGTGTACAAGGTGGCAAATGGCTATGAAAGACTCAAATTAGGTCAATATTGCACCTAAAATTCCTCTGAAGACTTCAACAACTTGAAAACTATCACTAAAATATAATGGTCCATGCTCATATGACTAGAGCTAGGCATTAAGGACCTGTGCTCAAGAGAAAAGCTTATTTCTCTAATGTGTGGTAAGAAMTATTCCTTCATCCATCCTTGGGTGAAGTAGCAGGAGCTGTTAAAGCTGTTTTAAAAGCATCTTATATTTTATTTATTTATTGTTGCTATTCTTATTTTGAATTTCACTTCAGTATGTGTGTTTGGCACTTAGAATGGAATTGAGAGGGCAGGTAAAAGGAAAATTTGAAGTTTTTTCAATGAAGAAAAAAGCAGTTAGTGCAGAACTGATAGTTCATTATATTTAACCCATCAACACAGAAAGTTTTAACATGCTTCAATACRCTCTCACACTTTTTGAATGTGATTTATACAAAGTTTGGTTCCTTTTAAAAGGAGAKATAACTTTGTCAGAAAGAGATTTGAAACTCAGAAAATATACTAGAATTCAGTTTTAAATTACTTTGCACTAATCTGATGAACACACTCTCCCTTACTGTGGAGTGACAAACATACCATATTTGAGCAATCATGACACAAAATACATCACAGAAGTATTCATTATTTCTCCCAAATTCATAATGTCATGAAGAAACCTCTGCTTTGCCTCAGCCAAACCCGAATTCCTTGAATGGCCAAGCTGAGATCATCCAGCCTCATCATACATCCTGGCTCTGGGGTAAGGTTTCAGCTCATYCTCAAGCAAACACCACATGGGGAGAACACCTTGGATGGCAGCAGGTCTAACACACCTCCTCACAAAGGGCTGTGTCCTGCTCCCAGTGGGTTCTTTAGCTCCTGMCTGCAGCAATGTGCCTCTGAAATTCCCAGTCCTAAATCTCTCAGGGCTTTCTCCATGTTTGGAGAGAATTCTCTGTGCCTGTTCCAGTGGAGCCATTTCCAATCCATTCAGGCTCAGTAGCTGGAGCTTGGGCTGCAGCCAATGATGCTTTTTGTTTATTCTTGGTGCTCGTCTTCCAGAGGACTTTGAGAGCAGTCCTTGGGTCCTCTCTCATGGTCAGGATGGACATCCAGGTGAGGCTGGGCAATGCCAATGTCACGAGATGTCCCAGAGCCCCATGGTCCCTGTGTGACAGTTGATGGGCTGTCACTAAACCATAGATGAGACTGTTGTCATGGGAACAAAACTGCATTGAAATACTAAAAATAAAGCTGGCCAGAGAAATTTGATAGTTTTTAGGCAGAAAACTTAAGTCAGAAAGTGTAATGGATATACTTGGATTTTAGACAGGTGTTTGCTAAGGAAGCATGTAATAGTCTGAGAGAAAATTAAATCAGTTTGGCTTAGACAACAAGACAATTAGTTCAATCAAAAACAGGCTTCTGAGCTACTAACAATGAAAAATTATAAATATTCTAAGAAGAGAGAAATTGGCTGATATCCCACAAAAAATCAGTATTAAGATACCTGTTTAAAGTTTGGATAAAGAGATCTAGAAAGTTCTGTGAAGAATAGTGAGTTATTAAGATAAGATACATGTAGAAGAGAGAACAATYTGGAATTATTCACTAAGTAGGGAATAACTAATTCATATCCCAGCACTAACTGCTGTGAAGTGAGTATGTGGGTGCTTATTAAAATACACGACCAAATTCTCCAGACTTCCCAACCAAAGCTTTTTGGGCTTTTATCTGTCAGTGCAGGCTTTTTGTAGATAAGCCTGATTCTAMATGTGTCCTGCCAGCAGAATAAGAATAAAGGTCTGAGAACTGGGCCAATACTTGGTGAGAAAATCCAATAATCCTTCAGTCCCTTTTTTCTCACCTTTATACCTACATTTTCCAGTATTTCCTTTCATAGTAACCACTCCAAGTAGCAGCAGAGCAGACAGCCCAGAGCTGTGGGTCCCTGGGCTGGTACCAAATCATCCATTGAGGAACACACAAGGTCCTYCTCCATGGTCAGGTAGCTCAATATCAGCTTTATTCAGCTGTGTTARCATGTGTGATTAAATTAGACTCCTGCCAGTAATGCCTATGATAGAAGAAGCTCTTTCACCTTCTTTATAAGAAGAATATTTTTACTGTCTGGTCTCAGATAGTGCTGACACCTCAGCTGTGGAAAGCATGGTGCTAAGAAGGTAAATGGACTATGCAGAAACATTTGGGRTGGCTGTAGCTGGCTCATCCTTCACTTTACTATTAATCATTTAAATCATCCAACTGTTGCAAACATCAATTTTAAATAACACCAGCAGCTAAACTTATAAATACATCTGTAGTCAAGGCTTGTTCCCATTTGAAAAAGTGGTGAAAYAGCCAGAATAACTGTTCCATTATGAATCCTCAAATGGTCACTGTGTACTGAGAGAGCCATTTCACTTAATTTCTGAAGATAGACAACCTCTGAGTCATCAAAACTATCACTGAACAGGGATTTTCACATAACTGGTTTTATTTTATGTCTCTTCCTCAGTCTTCTGACCTATCTATTATTCAAGTAACAGCATTTTCCTCTGCTCTTGAATTATTTACACTGTTGTGCATGCAGACAAACACACTTCCCCAGCTCTGCAGCAAAGTTCTATTATAAGCACCTACTTGTGTCTAATCACATGCATTAGTGAACTTAAAGACTGAACACATCCAACATTGTGATATTTCTTGGATGCAATCCCCCATCAATAATATTTTTAAAAGAGTCAGGGCTTTCACTTTAGATTTTCTATACTAATTTTTTTTTTTTTGCAAAGGAGCCAATCTGGCTGTATTAAGTGCATATCCTCCCAAAAGTTAACACATGGAATCTCAGGCTGAAGGCAATTTATATTTGTGATTTAAAACTACCGTCTTAATCAGAGTATTAGTGTTATTATCATAATACTCATTAATGTGTTTCTCATAGATAATTTAAGTATGAATCAATGCCCAAGAATAACTGATTCCTCTGAGATCAAATAAATTAAGGAGCTGAAAGATGTAAATAAAAGCTATTTACTTCAAATTAAAGCAGCAGCAGCATGTTTAAAGTTTAATCTGAGACTATTATGCAATGGTAATGCAGGGAGAACTAGCTTAGGAAAACTCACCATGAAGTTMAAGTATGTAATGCATACTTGAGAGATTCAGTTTTGCCATGTAGAAGAGAGAGCATTCCAGCTGCAAAATTATGGGAGTGGTTTGGGCTACTTTGTAAAACCTCYGTGGTGAGAGAGAGGGAGGCACCTGGGAGAGTCAAGGTGATTATATTCAAAATTATAATGCAAAATGTCCATTACAGACACTGAAAAACCACAGTGGGGTTCAACTCCGAAAGACAGGTGTCAGACACTGTGAAAGCCTTTAAATGACYGCACACCCTCCACATCTCTCTTTGCCAGCAGGAGAGSAGGATGCTCAGRATAATACCATTAAAATAATAAGGAYTTTTTTTTKTACATTTGCTGTACTATTTTTCATRGAATAGATGTGTTCACTAATACAGAGTCTTCATCTTTTCCCTTGTAACCATTGACGGGACACATTCAGAGGCCCTTTCAAACCCCTCAAAATCCCATTTGTGCTGTTCTTAAATCAGTTTGATGAGGTTTCCAYGTGGTTTSAGTGGATCATGGCATTAAGTTWACTGTTCATGTGGAGSCCCCCATTTCAACCTGTTTTTTACMTTCCATACATCTTAGAGGTATTTTGGCATTTAAGTTGTATTTTACAAAAGTATCAACAGTGATGCACATTTGGTACTGAGAGTAAAAAGAAATTTTAGAGGAAAGGATTTATGGGTTTCACTTAGAAACTAGTGTTCCATGAAAAGAAAAATCTTAGGTGATGTTAGAAGTATTTGTTTGAGCAACTGCTACAGTGGTTGGACAAATTAGTGCAGAATGTTTATGAATCCTGTGAAAATATAAATGTGTAGCCATAGAATTGTACACAACCTTCTACCTTCTGCTATCTATTTTCTGTTCTTTAGTTATTTATTTTGTGATAAAATATTGTTTTCTCCTAACCACTGGAAACAACAGGCTTTCTGAGCCAGAGATAAAGCAGTGATGCTTCTTCCAACTCAAAAACCTTCAGTAAACATTGTCTGAAATGGCAGTTGTGCCTCAACTGACATTTTAAAGATTTAGAACTTTGTATAAAATATCACTTGGATACCTCAGATTTTATGGCATGATTTTAAAAAAACTGATCAAGATTAAGCTCTCTTTGCTRTATTTATTGTACTGGAAAGTTGTTCCAGACCACACTGCTTTGATGGGTAAAACTAACCCTGATTTCCAGCTCACCTGCACTCCTAGACAGTCTGGATTCATTCTTTCCCTTGTTGTTATATTAAGTAATACTAACTAAAGCACTTTGTTTTTACTCTGATATATTTGATATAATTCCAAACCCATGATATTCCCTTTCAGCATTTGCTTCATGTAGTTAAAGAAGATTAATCTCCTGCACTGTTTTTTGGTGTTTTTTTCTTCTTGGTTGCCTGCATTTTTTTCATGGAGACTTGAACATAGGTGATTAAATTTGCATGTAATGCTCCATCAGGGTACAGCCATGCCTTCCACCAGGTCATCAAAACTACTCTTCTTCTACAGAAAGGACTCAGCCTACAGCAATYCTGCTGCTGCCTTTCATTTCTGATGGTTGCACATAACAATGGATCAAGATCTTTCTGTGACCTAAACCAGCCAGTTCTTTTTATTTCAGTGCAAAAAGGAAATAAGCAACTGCAGCCAGTGAAGCAGTTTGTACAGTGTGCATTGCATCAGCTCCCAAATTTGCTACTTCAGCCTGAAAAATCCAGTTAAAATCCTCAGGACCACAAGGGTGACTGCAGCCAAGTGACACAGAACACCAAAGCAGACTTATGGGGAAAACTGAGCTCAAGAGGGTAAAACAAGGAATGTTATTGTAGGAAAAGTCACAACATGCACCTGGTTATGGTGCTTTATCCTCACATGCTATTGTAAATGTAATAACATAATGTATTCATAAYTGCATTCAAAGACATCTTAATGTAAATAAATCACAAGATAGAAAAAAAAATTCCCAAGATAAATCTTAATACTGGAAATCCACAGAACTGGGTTCAAAGGTGTTCAAGCATTTTCCTTAGAAATACAAGTCCTTCAGTGCTCTTTAATAGTGTGCAGAAAAAAAATTAGAGGAAAATGCTATTGTAATGCAGCAAGATAATCTGTTCCTTTATAATTAGAAAAGCATTTTGAAATTAGCTTCCTTTATAACATGAGCAGYCATGAATATAAAAATAGATGATTTTGGCTTTTTAAGCAAATTATGGCCTCATTTTAGAACCAAGTGACGTAAGTCAGTTGGTTCTCATGCACTTGTGTGATACTCTGAGGTMTGTGTATCCAGCATGGCAGAAACAGGTTTAATTTTAAAAAAATATTATTGTTTTCATTCACATTTTCAAAAACCTTGGAAGTTTTTCCTATCCTGATCAGTCCATTTTAGGGGAAAATCTGAAGCTCTGGGTCTTACCCTGCCTGAAAACTCTCTCATGATTTTCCATGTTAACAGGCAGTAATCTAACTAGAGAGGTCACTGGTGAACTAAAGAAGAAAAACTAGTATTTCCATTTTAAGATACACATGAACCTTGTTGGAAYTAAAATRCACTGGAAATGTAACCCCTGAAGTKGYAGAAGTCTTTTAAATGGTTTTCTGAATTTTCAATGGATCTGCACATTCAAGTAAATTACTGTTACTGAAATTCCATCCAGCCCCGTACTCCTAAAATCCAAGTTCCATGTATGTTTTTTGCCAAAAAGTTAGCAGGTGACAATCAGCACCTGAAGCAGAGTTGTGTGGGAAAACCCCCACAAGGGCTCTGCCAAGTAGGCTTACAGCCAGCTGCAGAGTATTTTTAGAAGACAAGAACCAACCCAAGCCTTGAGTTTTCCCCAAGCTGAGATTTAGTAATTTTCCTCTAGATTCCCCATTCTTGCTATAGTACAAAAGACCAGTTTGCCTGGATCAAACAGAAACAAAATGATTTAATCACCTTGCAGTGATGAAGATGCCAGTGTTATGAAATGCTAGTCATGTCTTTTAAAAATCAAAGAAAAYCACCAAGCCTTCCCACCCCAGAAAACTCAGAGACCAAAGGATATTGCTTTGAATCAGCAACTGCCATTGCTGCAAAACTTAATCTCAAATTACTGATTATTATACTGAAAGTAGAGAACCCTGATTTGTAATCTGTGCTGTCTGTTTTGAGCTGAGCAGTTTAATTTTTCCTACTGGAAAATCTTTCCTCATTGTTGGTGACGTCCACGTTCTGGAGCCGCAAAAAACGGGCGAGAGTTTGTCCTGAGCAGTTTTATTCCTGGTGTATCTGTAATCCCATCCAGCTCACCCTTTGCATGAATTTTTTACTGCATCCAATGAATAGGTCAGCARCAGCACATCTTGTGATTTTCCCTTTCTAGGCTGTTTTCCCTAAAGACAGAAATGGAAGATGTGTGGGACAGAAGAGACGGAAAAGAAGCCAAGAGAGGGGAGATTCACAGAAGCACCATTGCTCACGTGTATCGTGTGTGAACTGTGGCATAAAGGGGATGAACCAGATTTTGTTTTGCCATATTTTGCCTCATGAAGGAGCAGGACACTCTACAAAKTGTGGCCTTGGAGGAAAGAGAGTACCCAGATCCACTGCAAGAGAGTACCAGGGGCAGTGCACTAAGAATCAAAAAGAAAGTTCTGCTAAGGACCCAGAGTGGCTCTGTTTTCACCTCCAGGAATTGTACCTGCATGCTCTGCTTGGTGATTCAGGATGCAGTATTTGCTATGGTCCCATTTCACAGGTGGGTTTTGGAAGAGTTGTGGGGRAAAAAAAATGAGTTTTGGATGCTGGGTTTTGGGAAAAAAATAAGAATTTATCAACAAATTGACACATTCCTCAAAATGTTYCTTATGCCTGCCTCTGCTTCTCACTTCCCCAAAAAGCCTGATCTATTTATTCCAAGATAAAACTGACAAATTCTGGTGTGTTTTCCATGTATTCTCAACTCACCATCCTTTAGCCCTCTTTCCAGTGTTTCTCCACAGTCTCTAGTTACTGACTTAAAGTAAATAAACACTCCTATCTCTCAAAACATTCKTTTTTGTATATTCTTCAGTGTGTCATTGTCTTTTTCCATCCCCCTTTGGGGATCTCCTACAGCTCTGTCTTTTCTGTGTATCTTTTTTAAAGTAAATGTCATCTACAAATATAAATTCTCCCTCGTGTTTACCCTGTATTCTGTGCACAARATTGGGATTCAGGTATCTGAATGTAGGTATTTATTTCTGAAGAACCCATTGTAGGGTCTATGTGTAGTCTGACAAGCAAGCCAATATATTCAGTTCAAATAATCCAAGTCTAAAGAACAATATCTCAGGCAGCTGAATGATRACCTAACTGTGTGTCTTTCACTACAAAGGGTAATATCTACATTGCAGCTATTGAAGGTTAGATAGGATAAATCCAACACTTTTGTCTAAACTAAAATTCAAGACCATCTCTAAGAATTCTTTGTAGCCATTTAAGCTCAACATAGGCCATGTTGACATCACTATAAAAGTAATATTTTTCATAATTTTTTTTTTCTCATTTCTTGTGGTCAGAACTGTTAAGCCACTGATCCCACAGAACCATAACCTGGCCTTTATTGTCTTCTGACATCTCTAAAATGCACAGTTTCTGATTCATTCACTCAGACTGTTATCCAGGCTCTGCTGTTCTGCATGTGGTGTGCTTTTGTGGGATTGAATAAATCCCATGCCTCTCCTCTGCACCCAGAACACTTCTGAAAGAATAATTTTCTCTCTGAGGTTCCTCCTCTCTTTCATAAAAAATGAAGACTTCTTAGGAGTTTCCCAGCCAACAACAGCATTTTTTCTTCTGATTTGGCCCTGAAGCCAGCTTTGGGCTYTGTTCAGCTCACGTGCCTTGTTTGTACCTGGCTAGGTTTTCAAAAAGCAGTTTTATTCTTTCTTTCCAGCCACTGCTAATRTTCAAGAACAAATTCTTAAAATAAGTGCAAAACTTCCCAGTGTGTCTTCAAACTCTTTCTTAAAACCTCTCTTTCCATGATGTTTCAACAGCCCCTTTTGCTTGTTTGACAGTTTCCTATGGCAACTGTCCCCTCTCCATTGACAAACACTTGTGAGACTTTTACTGATCTGCTGCTTCCTCTTCCACATTGAATCCAACTGATCAGGGTTTTGACTTAGTTTTTCTTCTGTTTTCTGTACAGGTCCTGAAAYACCAAGGTCCCAGGACGTGTTCAAATAGAGTGTATCTCCTCTAGCTCAGCAAATATACCAGATTTCAGAAAATTGTCATACTGGAAAGATCCAACAGTGATGAAGATTTTTACCAAGGTGTTCATGAACTATCTACACTATTCCAGAACTGATTTTTCATTACTTATTTCTTTTCCCAGCAGAAAAGAAGCTTCACTTAAAAGCAGAAGAGGTTGTCAATTTAGAGCACATTTATAAMAGTATACATGACTTGTCCTAAGGCAAAAGGCATTAAAAGAAAGTCAAAGTGCTATTGGAACTGTCAGTCAGAGAGAAAGGAAACAAAACCYCACAAGTTTATTTAATTATTTTTATTTGGATTTATTTTGCATTCTTGATTAACTAAATCAAATAATAAGAAGAAGCTGTTGTGGATATTCTCCAGCTGTCTTGGAGGTATAGGGATAATACTGGGTGTGGATTTTCTGATTTCCCTTGTGGAAATAATGCTTTTAGTGCATAGTGCAGTGAAGCAAAACAAAGACAGCAACAGATGCTCTCAGAGTGTTTCTTAAGTGGACAAATGGCCTCTGTAACACAATAGAGACTCAGAATGTTATTTATCAGAAGCTCTGTAAAAGCTGACATTCAACTTTATCTTAGGAGTTGGAGTTCCACTTTCCTCTTCTGTTGTAAGACAGCAATTATTTCTGAAACATGCAAAGTCCTTACACAAGATCATTAAGGTGCTACATAAAAGATTAACAATAATTGCTGAAAAGGCCAGTAGAATGTGCTAATTAAAGGTGAAGGAAACAATGTAAAAAAATCAACTCTCACTTGCTTAGCTAGCTTCAATTAGTCAAAACTGCTTCAAACAATGAAAAAAAAATGGTAGAAGACTAAAAGGAAGTTCCTATTATCACAAGGAAAACACTGTGCTTCATTTCCTCCTCCATCTACTTCAAAAGCATTATACCTTGTTAACTGGTGCATTTCTCCTTCTGTGCTGCTTGGATGGACCTAATGACCAAGTAGATCAAGTATTTGTTAATGATTTCTCTTTCCTCTGGTTCTACACAGGTGTAGTGATGCTTTCAACCTCATTATTTCYACTTTATTACAAGAGATTCAAAACAAGATAAATTCAAGAGAAAGAGGCATCCTGTCCTCCTCTGCAAAGGAAAAACAGAAGATAAACTGAAGTGATTATAAGATGAAGGCTGCTGTATAGTAGAAATTAAATAATGTTCCTTGTAAAAGGAATCAGAACATAGTAAAGCAGCAAACAACRCAATGTAGAACTAAAAGAGCCATAYGTGTATCTGTGAGGGAMATCACAAAGAGGAAATATCCACTCTTTTTAAGAGGTTTAAGCTAATGTAGAAGTAAGAATAATAATATGTTTTAGTCATGAGAATAGAGTCACTTCATGTTGTCATAGTGCTGTAGGTTTACAGTGCCCTAGTACAACAGATACTGTTTTCTGATTTCATTTTTTTAAATTTTTCTCACAGTATTTCTTAGTTTTCTGTATGTTTATTTAAAGACTGGATAAATAGTGATACATGCTTTTGTCACACATAAATGGTCAATTGTTCTCAAATTCAGTGCCACTTAGTGTGGTTTGAACAKGAGTGTGAGCACCAGTCCTTTAAGAGTCCTATAAGAGATTTTAAAARGTGTGTAATTTGCAAGTTCAAAGAGAACTGAATGGGAAGGTGGAATTTGGTCTGACATGAAGCAGTCCTGGTTACCTAGGGAGGACCCAGCCAAGTGGCACCCATCTCTCAGAAGGGCTGGAAGGAGCCTCCAGGGCACTGCAGAACTGTCAGCCCGACCTCAGCGCTGGGGAAAGTCATGGAACAGATCACCTTGGGTGCCAATGTGCCCAGTTCTGGGCCACTCACTTCGAGAAGGACATTGAAGTGCTGGAGTGTGTCTGACAAAGGGCAACAAGGCTTGTGAAAGCTCTAGGAAGKATGTCTTAGGAGGAGCTGGGCAGAGCTGGGCTTGTTSAGCCYGGAGGAAAAGMGCTKGGTGRAAACCTTCCTCTCCACAACYACCTGAGAGGAGGGTGCACCTGGGGAAGTTCATGTTAGATACTAGGAAAAATTTCTGCACTGGAAGAATGGTTTAAGCATTGGAACAGGTTTCCCAGGCAGGTGGTGGAGTCACCATCCCTGGAAGTGKTCAAAGAAATGAGTGGACATGGTACACTGGGGTATGGTTTAGTGGGCATACTGGTGTTCAAAGGGTGGCTTGGTGATCTTGTCTTGGAGGCCTTTTCTGACCTTAATGATTCTAGGAATAGAAAACAGTGGTTTTCATGGAGGGAAATCAGTTTCATCTGTTTGAAATTGAAGGCTGCTTCTGAATCCAGCAGCTCAGAAAGCCTGAGATCCAGTTTAATTTTTGTAATGCAATTATTTTTGTAAAGTAATGTAATTACACATTTTCTTAGTACCCTTTTTGTTGTTCATACGCAAGTACTGAAACCTAACTAAATTCCCTGGATGCTGAGAACCAGTTTTAGGGCAAAATTAAGGATCCCTTGAGGAACCAAAAGAACTAAGGTGGTTTCTTGGTGGACCAACCAGTAATGAATGCACAGACACATGAATTKCACCAAAGCTGCTTTTGGAGATCCACTCTCGCTCAAACAAGGAACCAAAAGATTAAATGATGCCTAGATGAAATGCCAGCTGTCAGATCTCAGTGGTGGAAATCTTCCCAGCATGTAAAAGCATAGCCTGGAACTGTAAAAGTCTACCAAAWTATAACTGTAAGATGTAGCAGGTGGCAAGTCTCAGTTCGTTGTGCTCCCTTCTTTCAACTTCCTTAAGAAATGATGGTGTATATTTTTAATAAAAATACAGATAAGCAGAGGCCACTCTGGCATCCCTGAAATTGTAACAAGCCACATGTGAATTCAGTTCTTGAATATTACCATTAGGAAGCAGGGTGGCAGAAGGCCAGCTATCACTAATTGGGGAACAATAAAGCTAATTACAGCTAACTGCATCTGAACAGTCACCAGACAGCAAAAATTCTCTTTCATTAATGGCTGACTCCCATCCTGAATTTCATTTCAATTCAATCTGTTCYGAACAGTGAAAAGTCGGAGTATAACAAAATCCTTTCCAAGGCAACTCCTGGAAGAGCAGCTCAGAGGCTTCTGTCAGCTGTGCTCTCCTGCTCTGGTAYAGCAGCCAAAATCCACAGAAACCAAACTGGTGTCCTGGTTCCTTACCCAGGACAACTGTCCTGAGCTCTCATGGAGACTTCTCACGAAAATCTTTCAGGTTTTAAAGCTTAACACACTGTATTCAAATGATCCTTTCTCAGCTGGTCTTCAAATGCTCTGGGCACCACCAGACTTGGAATAAACAGTGATGGGCTGTTTGACAGAGCTCTGTAGGCCTTTTCTGAGGGAAAGAAATGTCAGATAAACTTCATATCCCCTGAGGTGTCAACAGGAATCGTGGGGCTAGCTAACAACTGAGCATATTCCTGAGATACAAAAGAGTTTTCTCAAGATTTTTTCCTATTATGACCCTGCTTCCCATTCTCTGTTGTAAAMTGATCTTGGCACATGTCAACTATTCTTACATTTATGCATGTCACAGACACAAAAGATTCTTTTATTTTACATATGAAATATTTTTTGAGTGTAGCAATGTTGAAATACAGCACATTAAATTAAACACTAGAGAGAGAACAAGTAGTCTCCCCGTGCCACAAAGGTTTCTCCAGAAGGATGCATCAGCTTTGACCAGACACAGCCAGACACATCTCACTGTCTGGAGTCCTCTCAAGGCCTCATGAGGGACATTTTTACCACTTCACACCAAGAGAGTAAAATGGAAAAGAGCATGAATTCCAGAAGTGAGATTCAGTATGTTTTGGTGATCAGATTCTTGTCATGTATAAAAATATTTTAAATCAGCTAATCCACTGAGTGGAGAGGATGTTTGCTGAACCAAACCTATGACAATAACCAGTTGAGGCCATTTATATGGAAAAAAGAATAGGAATTAATGTACATTCACCACTTTTGCTATTGTTCGTGCCAGCAGTCATATATAACTGACCTTACAACATTTGGCCAAGTAATGTGCTTAGGAACACTTAAATTTTGGAACATGAACCAGTGGTTTGGGAGGAAACAGTATTCAGTAAGACCTGATTCAGGATATGGAACTTTACAAGCTTATGGCAACTTCTGTGCTTTTAGAAATCAAAATCACAGGATTCTGTATAACTTTCAAAACCAATTAAAAAGAATTCAAAATTTATCACAATCCAGAGATGTTGCTGCATAATGCATTAACATTTGGCACTGAAACTGTTGCAAAAWTTTCTGATTAATAACCTGTAAATTAGTCCTTTCTTGTATTGGCATGAATGTTATAAATCCCTGTGTTATTTTGAGCAGAGTGTATTTTGTCAATCAGTGCTCTCCCAGCAGGAAAACCAATTTTTTTTTATGTTTTTTTTTGCAGACAGGACTGCAATTCCACAGCACACAATTTAGTTTCAATAGTGGGCACAGGACTTTGCTAATGGGAGACAGCTTTCATTATTTAAAATGCTATTCCAGGTGAATTGAATCATTCAATAGGAAATTCTGCATTTGTTTTCCTCCTTTTGCTGGGCTTCTCTGACAGGAAAATGGCTGYACTGCCAGAGTAGTAGATAGCATCTGGAAAACAGAGCAAAAAAAGAGAAAAAAATGCTGCGGGTCGGGTTGAGATTCCTATTCTTATGAMAACAGAATGAAAATAGACCTCCACCACAGAGGAGGTACCATGAAGTACCATTATTTACATTTTTTAAGCTACTGCTGTATCTAGATAAAGAACAGGGAAATTACTGGGTTTATTTTTCTCTGTAGCAGACACGACATTAAACACTTTCCCATCAGAACTGGATTTCAGATCTAACCACAAGGCAAAAGGATKGTCTTCACTGAGCAAAGGAGGACCTTTTGGAGGGTGTTTTGATAAGTTCCTATGAGGTATTCAAAGATAAAATGAGTTTAAATGTGGCACACTGTTCTTGGCACTGTTAGTGCAGGGGCAGAGAGCTGACCTGTTCCCCTCTGGGTAAAATGAAGCCTTTCCTCTTTTCCATTCTCCCTTGGGCCAGCACCCACATCACTCACAGAAAATAAAAAGCATTAAGATATTCATAGGAAAGCAGCTTAGTTACTTTTGAAAAAACCTCTTGTGTTTCCAGTTCATCTTTAGGAATTTAAGTGTATATCTGCATAGYTCAGATTGAATCCTCTCTAAAATACTTAAATAGATGAATCACATTAATAAGCAGGAAATACGGAGATAAATACAGCTCAGAATCTATGACAAGAGATTTAAAGAATATTTTTGACTCTTTGCTACTTCCACAGGGCTGATGCTCAGGCTCAGCAATATGAAACAAGTGAACCTAATGATAATAATAACATTCATAGATTCTCCTTTAGCTTCCCACAGATCAGAAATGGAAAATAAAGTAACCCAAGATGGGTTTATAAACTACTTGCTTGTATTGAGAGACGTGTCATGGAACTTGGCAAATTTTCTCAGGTCACAGACTTTGCTACCACAGTGCAATGTGAGCASTTTAACCAATTGAAGTAAAAATAATCATTTCCTATCCTTTAATCATAAAATGTTCCTAAACAGAGCACAGATAACTCCCCCAACATAGTACAGAGCAAGTCTTGGAAATGGGATTTGTTAAACACATGTGGTAGGAAGACAGACTACTCTGGGTTTTAAGTTGAACTTGTATTTCCAAGGACAGCCTCAGATTATGCTTTTCACTTCCATAAACTAAACAGGAGGACTGGCAGGTGTTTTCTAGCCTAATAGAAGAAAGTATTTCCCTGGCAGCATCATCCTTAATTTAGGGCTCTGCTTATCTGGTTTCTAAACTGGGAGAGGAAGACTACCTGAAATATTTTGTAGTTCCAGCTACTGTTCAAATTAACCTCTTTAGGATGCTGAAAGTAAACTTCCCTATGCTCTTTGGAAGCCAGCATTGTCTCTGAGACTCTTTCCCACTCTGAAGAAGCCAGTAATAATTAGTGTAAGCTCCTCACTGTGATTTAAAGACAGCTTGGGTTTGCAACCAATTGCAAACCGTGGACAATGGGAAGGCTGGAAAAGTTCATCTAGGTTTTAATTACAACTGAAATAATGTTAGCATTTAGAAGACATTTATCAGCAAGGTTAGCAGCTGAGTATTCCTGCAGGCTTTGTTCATTTTTTATTGTTATTTTTAACAATTACCAAGTGTTTCAAAAGCAGCGAGATAAGTTCAGGCTGCATGTAAGAATGCAATGATAGCTCTGTTAATCATCCAGAAATCATCTGCTTGGGACAGTGTGATAAATAACAGGCAAACTACCCAGCCAGTTCTTGGAAGCAGAGCCCCTGCTTTGGAACAGTGTGAAACCACAAATACTATCCATGTGCAAACAAATGTGACTTACAGTTTATCATTTATATTCGTGCTGCCCTGAAAATGTCTTTCCTCTTCCTGGATCATTAGCTTGTCTGAAAAAAATAGAATCAGACACATGTTAGAAGAGGTCGACAGAGGAGAAGCAAATGACAAAAAATTAAACAAAACAATAGGCTGTGTTATGTTTCCATGGAAAGGCAGCAAAGAAAAAAAAGAAAGTCCAAAAAAAGAATGATGAAAGGATTAAACAGAACATAACCAATATTTCAGTAAATGGTGGCAGGTTTCTCTTCCCTTCGCAAATGTTTCTCATGTGTCAATAGTTACCATGGGCAAGCTGGGCAGAGCTCACCCACAGAATCACAGAATCATAGAATCACAGAATTAATTACAGAATTACAGAATCACAGAATCACAGAATCACAAAATCATAGAATCACCGAATTACAGAATCACAGAATCACAGAATTACGGAATTACAGAATTACAGAATCACAGAATTAATTACAGAATTACAGAACCATAGAATCACAGAATCAGAGAATCAGAGAATCACAGAGTCACAGAATCAGAGAATCACAGAGTCACAGAATTACAGAATCATAGAATCTCTGAATTACAGAATCACAGAATCACAATCAGCTAGGTTGCAAAAGACCTTGGGGATCGCCAAGTCCAGCCTGTGACCCAACATCACCTTATCAACTAAACCATGGCACTGAGTGCCACATCCAGTCTTTTTTTGAAAAAGCTCCAGGGATGGTGATTCCACCACCCCTCTGTGCAGCCCAACCATTTTTCCTGTGAAGAATTTTTTTTGTAATCTAGCCTAATCCCTCTTCCCCTGGCGCAGCTTAAGGCTGTGTCCTCTTGTTCTGTGCTGGTTGCCTTGGAGAAGAGGCTGACCCCTACCTGGCTTCACCCTCCTTTCAGGAGGTTGTAGAGAGGGATAAGGTCTTCCCTTGAGCCTCTTTTTCTCCAGGCTAAACAACCCCAGCTCCCTCAGCCATCCTTCATAGGGCTTGTGTTCCAGACCCTTCAGCCTCGTTGCCCTTCTCTGGATGCGTTTGAGCATCTCAAAGTCCYTCCTAAACTGAGGGGCCAGAACTGGACACAGCACTCGAGCTGTGGCCCCACCAGCACCAAGAAAAGGGGAAGAATGAGCTCCCTGCTCCTGCTGGCCACACCATTCCTGATCCAGGCCAGGATGCTGTTGGCCTTCTTGGCCACCTGGGCACACCTGGCTCTTGTTCAGTTGGCTGTTGATCAGCAGCCCCAGGTCCCTTTTCACTCAGGGCATCTCCTCACTCCTCTTTACACACCAATATATTTATTTTACAAGTTGGTTAGAAGAATGCTTTTTTTCATTTCTCAAAGCCTCCTCCATGTGTTCAGAATTACATTAACCCAAGAGAAAAAGATGGTTATGGCCCACTTACATGAGTGACAAACTATTACAGATGTAATTATATCCTGAGTCTGCATTTGCAGCACATTCCCCCTCACAGCTCCAAAGCTTCTCAGATCTGAGASCTCTTCCAAGGAGATGTTGAGCTTGCCATTATCTTTAGAGACATGKCTGAGTGAGAAAAGCTAAGTTGATGCTGGTGTTTATATGGAAGCCTTGGCAAACAGAATCCAAGGCAGATTTTCACAAAATGAATTACSCTGGTAATTGCAGAAGTGATAAATAGTGGGTAATTGGGAACATAATACCAGTGAGCAAACACCACAGACAACTGTTGAGCATGTTATGGTGCCAGGAGAAAGTGAAAATAGGACCTGAAATGACAACATTTACTTTATGGTAAAGGTTCAAGGAATAGCTGTGTGCTAATCCACTCTGATTACACATGGAAATCCATTTTTGCAGTGAGCTGCTCTGGTTTTGTRTGTGCCATTAACACATTTGCATTCAGAAGACACAGAGCAGGGTTTGCTTTTTTTCCACATGCAATCAGTTTTGGGGGCTACTTTTACCAAGTATTAGAGCCATAAAATAAACATGATTCTAAATATTTGTGAATTATTTTCTTTTATAATGCTGCATTTACATACATTGTTTTACATTCTATTTTCATTCTGCTGGCTCCCATTCAGAAAAGGAGCTAAACTGCAGAAAGGATGATAAAAAGCAGATATCATGCAGATTGTGATTTTCTGCATTTTACCTTTTTTTTTTTTTTTTGCAGAAATAACATTGGAAATAAAGATATGCCTTCCTTTATAAATTTAAAATAAAATAGAGGAAAAAAATGGAAATTTGTACAGATGTGATGCCTATTTGTTTTTCAAAAGGTTAAAAGTGGTGGGTTTCATCTGCTGCTCTGTTCTGATAGTGAAAAAGAGCAAATGAGAAGATCAGGAAATAGGTCATAACCAAGGGAGCTATGTTTAGCATTAGTCAAAARAACAAAGTTGCAAAATTTCTGTGATGTAGCATTGCAAAGGTTTTATCTCCAGCCTGGAGGCCAAGGACCAGCCCCTGGTAAATGGTCACAACCCCACTGAAGTCAGAAATGATTCCTCAATTTACTCAGGCTGGCCTTTTGTTTAGAAAATCTTGAAAAATATGTATTCCTTAATTAAAATTACCAAAACACATAGGCCTGGAAAGCCCTTTRCAGAGAAGCTGAATATTAATCTCTGATCCATGAAAAGCTTTTCCCAAGACTAAATCAAACAGCTGCTCTTAAACATCCATTGTTGAACTTGCTTCTAGCAGATAGCAGTCTAAACTCATGTTCTAGATGTTATATTCAAATTTATAAAAGATACTAAGTCACAAATTCTTCACTGGGCACAGYACCATGCTCAGCAATTGCTGGATGAACTAATTATCAGGATAATTTCATCTATCTGTTTATCTCAGCAGAGCAGSCTTGGGGCTCCAGGATTTTGTCACTGCAGAGTGAGAAAGTGTTTTCTGGTGTAGCCGAGGGCGGGATTGCTKCTCAGGGCTGTGGGAATCCTCAGGAAAACATGTTTTTGTTACATCTGGGGACTGATGCTGCTGTGTCTGGTTTGTGTTAAATGAAGTCTTTTCTCCTGTCAGAATGCAGCCACGGTCACATCCATTAGGGAAGGCACAGCTTTCCCTGCTTKCCCACTGCAGTGCTGGCACTGCTGGCCACCACTCCAGATTTGTGTGTGTCACCCTCTGGCCACCCTGTGCCACACTGGAWGTGCCTTGGGAAGTGCCCCTGTCCTCTGTGCCTGCTCTGGGCTGCACTGAAGATTACCTAAAAGTTAGTAGAAAGTGGAGGTGAATAAGCTTTTGGTGTTAAATGAGCCTTGAGACACTACTAGAAATCTGCATTTTAGGCTTCATAACCTGTGTTAGGTGTGAACAGGTGGCAGACAGCACCTTTTGTGTCATTAATCACCTTTTGTCAATGCCTTTTCTTAGAGCATTTCACTCTTTTGGCAAATTATGTCCAAACAGGGCTACATTTTTACCTGTCTTCTTGTAGCCGAGATTCTCTAATAAACAGCTTCCTGAATATGTCAGTGTCTGTATGTATGGCATACATACGTACAGAGGATTTTTTCTTGCTTACTGATTACTGGGAAAAAAGTGTTTTGAATTCACTGCCAGTAGTGTCTGTGCACCTTTTGATTCTTCTATGGCCAGAGACCTATGCACAGCCACAGCAGGATGCCAGGGTTACTCAACAAGAGCATTTACTTAGCAGATGATGGGGAAGGGGGAGAGGGGTTSTTGCTGAAAGATGCTGCCAAGAAATCTCAGCAGACACCAGCTCTGTGTGCAGCACCTTGCAAAAGGAATTCAGCCTCTCAGATCCATGGTAAGGAAGGTACAAATGGCTCACTCATTTAACTTTGGGGAACTCTGTGTACCTGCCAAAGGCCACCTAATGATGAAAATTTTAACTTTGGATTTTTTAATAAAACTACTTTGACTGGAGCGTCCAAAAGAGCCACAGTTTTATTTTTTAGTGTTTTCCTTCTCTTCACAGAAAAGCAAAAAGCAATCCCACACACTAGCAAAAACACAGATTACACAACATCTGATAAATGGAATATGACTATTTTGCAGTTTTTCCCAGGATTCAAACCTGTGTGAAACAAATGAAGAAGTAGCTGTCATGCTGAGAGCCCTTCTAGAAAAAAACAGAATTCAGAGGCAACACAGCTCTCAGMAGCATCACTGAGCACTCAGGACTTTGCTTTCCTTCAATTCATAAGCTGGTCTTGGGGTATAACAACTGGTTGTTTCACAACACTTTAAAAGCACAGAGTTTCTGATTTTAATCTAAATGGATGGTACATTTCATTATTACAGTTTTAATGGCAGGACAAGGATTCATTTTTTAAATGGTTTTCATAATCTAAGTTATTTTTTGACTCTCTAATCCTAAAAGTCAAAAGGGCACCTACAAAGCTGTATTAGTCTCCCTTTCCTCTCCAAAGAGCACTCAAAAGCTTAGATCCTCCTATCCCTGCTCAGTGAACTGATGGATGGCCCTTTGCACCATGAAGAGAGCAGTGGAGGTAACTGGAGACAGCCCTGAGGCAGGTGGATACCCCAGCATTTGCTTGGGGTCAGTTAAGGAATTCATTCAGATACTGATTTTACACTGCTGAGCCACATGTCTTTTGAAATMTCTTCAGGRATAGCAACTCCACCACTTCCCTGGGCAGCCTGTTCCAACACTTCACCTTTTGGTGATGAAATTTTCCTCATACCTAATACCAATCCAGACCTCCCCAGGTGCAACTTGAGGCCATTTCTTCTTGTCCCATCACTTATTTCTTGGGAGGAGAGATGCCTCAATGCCTCRGAATGGCTACCTAGAACAGAGTTAGGAGAATCAAGTGGGTATTTATTAAAGGCTTTCATTAGATACTTGGGYAGCCAAAAGCCAGGCAGAGGCTACACCCAAAATGAACGATGGTCACGAGTTTTTCAGACAGATATATGTTTGGTCTATTTGCATATCAGGTGYTAATCCTCCAGTTACAGCTTCAGGTAATGAAGTCACATTCCCCCAGTTTGCACCTCCCCARTTCACTTCTGTTTATACTTTTCAGGCCTGAGGCTGTGATGGTGACCTTAGTTCTCAGGYCTGGAAGGATTGTTTTATCTGACCAAAATGTGAAAAGAGCTTACTCCCACTCTATATGGAGTTCAGAGTTATACACTAATGCAGCACAGGATCTGAAAAATATAAAACTTAAAAATGTAAGGCATCAACCTTGTTACAACCTCCTTTCAGGAGGCCTTCTTGGCTGGGTTTAACCATAAAAATTTGTTGTGGAGGTGTGAGCAGAGCTGTAGGCTGAATCCATGCCAGGTAAGAAAAGCAGGAACAGAGAGGTATTTTTGTTGAGAGACTAGTGGCAGCTCAGTGAGCCAGGGGGATAAATACTGATATGACAAGGTAAATCCTGGTGTGACAAGGTATAAAACCCAAGGGGGAAAAGCAGGGTGTGGGAAGGTGGCAGCTCATCAGCACAAGGATGAGCAGAGGACATCCCTTCCCCCAGGGCTGACATCTGTGCTGCCAGCAAAGGTGTGCAGGATTTCTCACTAGAGACAGTGAGCTATCAATGCTCAGCCTGGTAAATTGTAAGTCCTTGGATTCTGCTGTGTGCATTAACCAACACGTAATTGCCCTCTTCTCTTAAGTGGATATGTCCCTGCTGGTGTCTCTGCTCACAGCAGCAGGTGATGAASCAGATGTGACCCCTGGGAGAGGTTCATCACTGCTGCCTGGGGCTGAGGCAGCCTGAGGGCTCTGGGGACTCCAGTTCTCCCAGCTGGAGGGGAGCCCAGGACACCAGGTGCCAGTCACAGCTTTCTCCCTTGCTCAGTGACAGGATTTCACTGCTGTCTTGATCTGAGGTGCTCTCTGTAGCTGGCCCTGAAGTAAGTCTGCCTTCCACCACATGTTCTAGTGCTGGCAATCCAGTCCCTAGCATGAGTCCAGCCCACTACACAGAGATAAGGCCATAAAGAGAGGCAGAAGAGCACAGAGCTGGTTGTGATATTTCCTCCTGGTTTGTGCCCTGCTGTGTCCATAGTCCYCCTGAGCCAGGCATTGGGAGACACAGCAGATAATTCCCAGAGGTTACAGCAGTGCAACTCTCACCCTTCCTCAGCCTGCCCAGCCAGACCAGGGCCTGGCTGYAGGTCAACATCCAAAAATTCACTGCAAGGTTCCTTCTATACATTGTGCCTCTTGCAACCCAGATCCTGAGCCAGCTGAGGCACTTACACAGTGACACAACAGGAAATGATGCTCAAGGTATTGCAGAGATGAGGAATACTAAATCAACAGTGAACACCTGTGTATTTCTGCTGTTTCTCTGCTTRGACAGCAAACCCTTATCTGCTCTCTCCTCTCATGTCCCAAACCAGGCAGACAATCTCTTGGTTTCAGCATTTCAGACCCCAAASTCATCTCTCTTCCCCTGGGACACCTTGCACCCACCATGGCTCAAACAGCCAGCCTGAACTTACAGGGTTTCCTTCAGTTTGCTCACAGCCCTTTAAAGAGGGTGGACAAAATGTTTAAGATGTAGCCTTGAGAAAGAAATTTATCTGCTTTCCACAGAAATGCTTTCATTGGATTTTCAAATGAATCTTAAATTACTATAAATAATGATTTGCAAGTCTGTAAACTCCACCACTACGCCCTTGGGTATGGCATTATGGGCCCCAGTAGTTGGTACCCGCCAGAAGGCTCAGGAAAACATTTGTACAGGTACCCACCAGCCAACTATCTTTTGAGATTTTTTTTCTTCTGTTCTCTCTTTTAYAAGGAATTAAACACCTGCTGCTGAGCCAGAACTCAGTAAAACCGAGCCTTTAGGATGATCAGCTGCAAGAAACTAAGTGGCATGTGTGGTGAAGTCAGCCTCTCTCAGCTGAGCTGCAGTAAGTGCACACAGTTTTCATCTTCTGATATTGTGAACTAAAATACCCTTGCTTAAACCATTGTAGAAGGTTACAGTGCAGGAGTGAAGACAGTCAGTAGAATTGTTTCATTTCCATTGCCGTGGGATTCATTTCTACACAGGCAGCCTCTGTGCCTGGGCTTCAGGGCAGCCACTTTCAGCTGACAGTGGCAGCTTCTGGATGCTGAAAATGCTGACAAAGAGCCTATACCCTCTTTTCAAACCTCCAGCCCTTTGCCTCAAATGAAAGCTCTGGTTTTAAAGTCTCTCCCATCCATTTCAGGGCAGTGTGTGAGGCAGTCACAGTCACAGAGAGGAATACTGGATGCCTTTCTTCTCAGCTTCAATCAGTGCTGGGTTTGAAATGGCCATAGGAGTTTTACAGAGCTGGGCTGCTGATATTCATGTTCTCTTACCCTTGCCCAGCTGAGCAAGCTGGCTTTACTGTGATTTCCACATGGCCTGCAAAAGGAGTTGGATACTTCACTATRGCTTAAGCTTTAATTAACTCATTATGAGATACAACTTTCAGAAGCTGGTCCAAYTGAATTTTTTTCTTCAGGCATCTAATCTAAAGGAGCAACTCAGATATTATTCTCAAGATGGAAAATTATCCTTACTTCTTGTTTCCTCAAATACCTGTGCAATGTTCTACTCTTGGTTTTTATGGCCAGGCAGCTCCATGGCATTGTACTGTGGTGTCTTGCATGTGTTTTATGGTCCTTTGCTCACATCCACCTCCTGTTTTCCACACATTCATTMATTTCTTGGATGAAAACCAACAGAACCCCTCCTCAAATAAGGGAATCTATAATTTWATATGTAGTATTACTGTTTATATAGCAGCATTTGCATACACATTAACATGCATAGTGTAATGTGCTATATGTGCAATACAATATTATAACACAGCAATACTCAGTGTGATGTTATACATCTGTCTTTCCCAGGGCAGGAGAGGAACCTCCTCCCTGTTGCCTGTAAGATTAGAGAAACTTGGTTCAAAAGGTCTTATGATGGGATTGGTTTTTCTTCACTGCTCCAGCTTTCATTCATACACTGGAAAAATTAACCAGTTTTAGGTTAAAATTKCTGGATTCTTGGCCTACCATAAGCTGATACAAGTGCCCAAGTGAGGACACTAATATATTTTTTCCTGTGGAAGCTGAAAACCCTGGGTTTCATCCCCAATGCATGATTAAATGATTTACTGAAGTGTTTTTCTTTTACAAATTTATTTACTTCCAACACAGTTTATTTAGACCAGTGCCTCCAGTCCAGGAGCCATCTGTGACTCTCATGAAAGACAAGTCAATTCCCAAAGAATAAATAGAAAAGGGTTTATCCACTACAAATTTTTCAATCACATCCRTTTCACTCAAGATTTAAATTGTAACCTGGGATTTGACCAATGCTTCTATTAACTTACCCCTTCATCTTACATCAACACAGCAATTATTTTAACTAATGAAGATAATGGATTATGAGAAAATAAAGGACAGCTAGAAGAAGAAAGATATCTATATTAAAGTTGCACAGAGAATATCAATTTGTTCAGTTGTGAAAACATGGGGTATGAGTCACTGCAGAAAAAGTTAGATGTTACCCAGAGAGACAAGAAATCTAATAAGAGATGAATTTAATGGGTTATGTGCCCTTGATTCCTCCCTCTTGTTGTTTCTTYGTCCTAAAGCAAACCTGACCGTATGCCTTCTGATCATCTAATGAAAGATAYGTACATTGTGAAGGTTAAATAAGAAGGTTAAAGAAGTTTCACCAGAAAAGCCTGAAGCAATTTGAATTTTTCTTGTGCTTCTGRTTCCTAATGCATCCTCTAAAGAGGCAATTTGACAAACATCAAGCGCTTGGCGCTCTTTGTCCGCAGTTGTCAACTGTTTTTTGTTCAATGAAAGCCCAGTGGAAAGCAAGRGCTTAAAACAGTCATTTTGTTAACACAGAGCTCGGAATTAATCACACACATCTGTACCCAGTGGTGCTTTTAGCACTGTTCTTTGGAACTGCAAATCCCCCACAGGAGGAATGTGCAACCTGCACGTGGGAGCTCATCCGGCTGCCCCTACTGCTCCTGCTTTTAGAGTCACCAGGGGAACACAATGTGAAAAGGTTTTTAGAAACCTTCAGAGAAAAAGGCAACCAGATTATGTGAAGTATTCTTACTCCTGCTTTTTTTGTAATGAACTTCGTGTTTCTGAGGGCACACATTATTTTTATGCATCTATTTTTAAGTCCTATTTAAAAACTTAAATAGAATTGTCTACCAACATGCAAGAGTAAAACCCTCAACCTATAGCTCTGTGAGCATCATTTAAATCAGTGGATTTACAGAACAATCAGTAGGAAGGAAATAACTCAGTGTTTTGTTCCCTGTTTATTTTTTTTTTAATCTTTTATCCCTCATTCCATTCATGTAGAAAATAAGGATACATAAGAGCTGCTCTATCAAGTAAGACCAGCGGTTCATTAAATTTACTTTCTCCTCTTCCAGTGGAAAATGCCAAATGCTAGCATGGAACTTTGTGACAGATAAGTATGGATTTCATTACTTTGGGGGTTTTCTTGTGGGTGTTTTGGGATTTCTTTGGTTGGTTGGTTGGTTTTTTGTGGAATAACCAACCCACAGGGAAATACCAACTTACTTGCATACAACAATGGCATCWAGGGAAATGTTTGGAGACTTCCCAGGAGCCCAAGGCAAAATGGAAACTGTAGAGAGTCTGTAGAAATTAAAGACAGCTGCAGGAAATGGACAGGCCTTGGAAACCCTCAGAGGAATTGCTTTATGGACTTTTATTACTAGCTTAGTTCCACATTTAAAAGATGAAACATTCCATTTAGGAACAATGATTTCCACACTATGACAATAAAAATTCATTATATGTGTAAGACCTTATAATTTTTGATAGTTCAAAATTATTTAGTTTTGTTGTTCTTTAAAGTACCTCTCAGCAGCTAATAAACTAAACATTATTATCCACCTCTGCTGACTCCCACAGATCCAGGATGGGCTCTGGATGTGGCACCTGGTACCCCATTTAGATTGGCTTGTAAAAGCTTTTAGAGAGAGAACTGGCTGCATTTTTAATCCAAGTCAAACCTTACCTCAGCAGTAAGATGTGAGATCCTGGGGAATAAACTCCCTTGGGAGGAGTCTGTAATGCTTCCCTGGGATTCTGGGCACWGAGACTTTCTTTGGAAAGAAATGATCTAGCAAAACATCTAGTCCTTGGAGAGTAAAGCCCATTATTATTTATGAATAGGTGTTAAATTTGCACTAGTCAAACTCATTTTTTCCCAAAACTGACCAGCAGRATTTAAAGATGTGTTAGTCATTAAAAATCTCTGCTGGGAAAGAGAGGCAGCTGTCTTCTGATCCTTGCAGTTATTGATCTTTTTCATAGAATTTAACATGCAAAAATTGCCTGGACTTTTAAGAAAAAATACACTGGTGAGTCCGGTTGTCAATGTAATTTACAAAAACCCCTGAMAATGTTAAATGCATATTCTTAAGAACAAAGTTTGACCTTCCTTCTTCTTGGATTACTAACTCATTTTCTTGTTTTCCAGAGGAAATGGATTTTGCAAAAGCAAATAGCTGAAACTTGCTTTCCAACCTTCCAGCTCCAGTATGGTAAGGGAAAGATGAGCTGATATCAGATTGCATCAACAGAGGGTAAAACCATTATATTTTAAAAATGCTGGTAAAAATCAAGGAGTGGAATTCTAAGGGAGMAAAAGAAAGGAGAGAAAAAAAAGTGGTTTGATTTCTAAGGTTTCTCCTTGCAGAAAGTTATTAGAGAGACTTTGATAGCAAGAACTATTCAGAAGATTGTGATTGTGTCTCAACATCAGATCTTTCCTATGGGCTCATTAWATCCACCTAAGAAGATTTATTCTCCTTGAAATGTGTCCCAATTTTTAGGTTTTTTTTCCTGTGCTATCTTTTTCTCTCCTATGTTTTGATCCCATGGTTCTGATCATGTTACACTTTCTCCTGCTAGCTCCTCACAGTGGCATGTCCTCTGTCTGTTTAATGAGCATTCTCATTCTCTGTCCTTCCATAGTTAATGATAACAGGCTCCACAGCATCCCCCTTCATTTTCACTACAGAGTACACATTTCCAGCCTGTTTTATACCTCAGCCCTTTGTAGTTCCATTTAGGAATACATTTGCAAGACCTGCTTGTCAAAATCCTCCATAAAGCAACCTCAAAAGCGTTTTTACAGACACCACCCTGTATCTTTTGCTTGTCTTCCATTCACAGAGCTGCAGGAGGAGGTTTGAAAAGTCTGACATTATTTGTTCTTGCCAAGTCCGTGCTGGCTGTTGCTCAGCTCTACCCTCAGCTCCCATCMCTCTCCCTTCTGCTCTGACTCCTGTGCAGTTGCTCTCAGCTCTGCAGCTTTGCTTCCAGCWCACTGAGGTCCTCTCCACTGACAACACTTTTTGCTGGCTGTAGAAGGCAGTTATCATTCCCTTGCTTTGTCATCTGCACACTTGGACTTGCATTTCCYTTCTCCCCYCRTTTTWMWAARTATTTTAWTGTCTTGCTATTACTTGAGAAAAYKTATGCATTCATTCTTTGCCYCCAAKTATATTCCATCTCTCTGACTGCTCCTTCAATTTCTCTGTCACTGTTGTCTGTTTTCTCCTCTGCTTCTAATCCTTCAGACCACCCTCTGACTTCTTTCTCCTCTTCCAAGTACCACCACAGCTATTTATATCATCCTTTAAATCCATCCTTCAAAYGCCATTCTTGCTAATTCAAAACAACAAATGAAAAACCTCTTTCACCTCATCTGCATCACATTACCCTCCACCACTGGAAATGAATAAACTTTTAAATATCTTTGTCACTTCTGGAAATGAAGAGGGAAGATTAATCACTTTTACTGATTTAGTTGGGGACCCATAAACACTGTGGTAATCCAGGATTAGCTTTTTGGGGTTATTTTTTAAAGCATGCATAACCATGTTCCTATTTGCTGGTTTGACAGATCACAGCATCATAGTCATAACTTTTTACAAATTGCCAATAATCCCAAGGCTTCTGTCTCTAAATAAGGCCATTCTGAGTTTCCAGCTCTTATAAAGTRATTGTGTTTTGTACCTCATTTACAATGAAAATGGATTAATTCATTCTAAAGAAACTGGCCTTTTTCAAAGGAAATCAGAGTGAAAGTAGCTTTGCAATCTGAGAATTCRCACAAAGCAAGCAGCTGATCTTGCCCACACACTGGGCATTTCTGTTAAAAGGAAAGGTCTAATTACACTTTGCACTTTGAAACCAAATAATTCCGCTTTGTTGTAAAGTGACAATTTTTCTGAAACTGCTGGCATGGGGCACAATGTGCATTACTTGCCATCCTCTCACCTCCAATCCAAAACTATTCCAATATAACAGAATTTTTTGTTTTAATTTTTATTGTCAGAATTTTGGCATTTTCTTTTGCAGCATTGTGTCAGGGAAAAGGTTTAGAGAAACACCAAGCTAGGCAAACTAATGAAAATTGAAGGGCTTGTTTAATCCCCTAAACTGTGGTAATAAACTCAGAACAAGAGTATTTATGCTTCAAAAGTATMATTTGAAGAATTTGCAAATGATATTTTTAAATCTGACAGGTGACCTAAAGATGCAAATCCACTTAAATCATATTCTTTTAAACTAAATGTCATTCTCCCTATTCACAGCAATATTCTGCATTTACACATCAGAATTTCCTGTACCAGGCCAAAAACCTCTTAATTTAATTCTGACTGCATCAGTGATGCAGCTCATGGCTGGGGATGCAGGAGAGAGCTGTGTGCTCCAAAAGGAAGGWTTCTCACAGGTAGGAGACACAGCTGGACTCTTCAGATTTTGGTTTTGGATGGGAAACAGGTGAGACCCACCTATCCCCAGCCTGGACAGGGAAAACCTGTGTATGTCATCTGAGAAACGTGGGTAGCAAAACCCACCAGTGTATTCATGAAGGATGAAAAAGGGTAATTTTAGCCAGGATAATTTCCTAAACTTTATCTAATGCTATATTAATAATTGTTAACTATTTTAATTTTTTTTAATCCCATTGAGGTATGTCCTTTCTATCACTTGGTAGTCCAGACTGACTCTTTCTGCATTCACCTCTTTTCAGTCTCATCATCTTTTATTTAAAACAGACTTTTCCAACAACTTTCATGCTGTAATTATGAAGTTTCTGATTCTGTACAAGGAATTTAAGAGGCTCCTTCAAATGGCTTCCCACTTGGCAAGCAGTGCTTTATTCCTGACAATATTTCTAATGTTCATGGRTTCATTAAGGTTGGAAAATACCTCCAAGATCATCAAGTCCAACTATTGCCCCAGCACTGCCATGTTCACTAAATCATATCTACAAGTACCACACCCACACACCTTTTGAAGACTTCCAAGGATGATGATTCCACCCCTTCCCTGGGCAGCCTTGATCTTGTTTGTGGTTTTACTGTTTGTCCCTTTTTCCTTTGTCTTACTGCCATGGACTGCAAGAAATGKTACCCCATGACCCTCCCCCCTTTCTAGCAATGGGAGGCATGAAGTTAAAATTCCTGGTGCTTGGGTCCTCTCCTTACTCTTGGGTTCCTCTCCCTGCACTTGGGCTCTTCACCAAACACAGAYTTCCATGCTGTGTGGATTCCTGTGTCTCAGTTTAAAGCAGCCTGAATGGCAGAGTCAGCCCATTCCTGCAACCAGGCTGCTTCTGAGCTGACTGAAAAGCAATCAGCAGTGCATTGTCTGAAAAAGTCCAAGCTTTAAAAATGTCTCCTTGGTCTTTTACAGTCASATCATCAAACAGCTGCACAGCATTAACACAAGTGCGTTGTGGAAGTTTATATTCTGATGAAAAGAAAAATTCAGTTTYGTCCCCATCTGCCAGAATTGTCAGTGATGAATGACAAAGTGTAGGGGAAAATAGAGAAGGAGAAGGACAAAGAGAGAATCTGCTTCTCTCTGTGTTTATAATTGGGCCAATCAATTATCCCATGGCAAGGCTCACTCCACCTGCACAGGAGGGACCCACTGCCTTGGGACAGGGCACTTCAAGGAAGGGCCTGCTCTGCTTCCAAGCCCTGGGCACAATTTAAATTCCAGTATCATATTTAAGCCTCTCAGGCAGATCTACAAAAAAGAAGTGCATTTGCTGAAATGAAAGAAGTGCACTTGCTGAAATGAAAAGCATTTCTATATCTGTTCAGATGCTGCATTCCCAAAGAGGCAAGATGTTCCTTAAGTTTCCCAGTTCCAAATGAGGAAACTTTTGGAATGAAATCTCCTGGTTTCCAAAAGCTCCATAACCTCMAAGTCCACATGTGCTTTGGCCATGCCCAGAACAACTTTTCTCAATACTTCTGAGCAGTTAGGCATTTAGCTAATTCCAAGGTTTTGAAAATATCCAGAAACCCTTTGAAGCTGGATTTAGAAGCCCTGCTCTGAAAACCCTGACCTGGGCTGGACTTGTGCAGTGCTCTGCTGTAGGGATGGGATGGCCACACTGCAGGAGGGGAGGTGAAAGAGAAGCTCTCTGCCAGGGCACCTCAACCCAGCTTTTCTGATTGATAGTCCTAATCCAGCAGGTTAAAAAATAGACTGGCTTTGTGACCTGGCTTGTGGGAAGAGTGCTTGGACAAATGGGGAGACAAATATGCATAATGCATATGATTAAAAAAAGGGTAAAGTGAGAAGAGGACAATTAATTTTCACCCTCATGGGTCACCTGGGACCAAGGGCATCTGCTCTTCAGTCCCTGCTCCTAAGAATATATACACAATCTGTTTCAAGATCTTMTGTTCTTGCTTGTAAAAAATGTGTTTTTAAACCCAAGAAGTGTTGGACTACACAATGAATGTGCAATTAAAATTGCTGCATTTGGATGTGATCATTTTTAAAGAAGATAACATCTGTTTGAAAGCTGTTTGAACAAAAATTGAGCTCATGCATTTTCGGGAACTTATTGAATAACATAAGACAGATTGTCTCTTTTTCATCTGAAACTTTTTTTTTCTTTAGAAGGAAAACTACAAGCACTACACAAAATGAAGTTCAAACTCTTCCACTCTACAAAGAGTTTTTGCTACTAATTGCTGGATCAAGCTGGTAATAGTGATGGTGTGTGCCCACTGAAGAAATAATAACAATAACAATAACAATAACAATAACAATAACAATAACAATAACAATTATTATTATTATAGTATTATTGATTTTTAAAAAATATATATACCATTGTCCCTGTCTCTGCCAGCTTCCTTTGCTTTAGCAGTGATAGACTCTGCACACACAGCTGGATACAACAGGATTTCAGCCTCCTCTCTCTGCAGTATGTTTTAAAACTGGAAGGTGTTTTCACATCTGTACATCAATTAACTTCTGCAGGTCTGACCTTAAGAAGGGGAAACAGTGAGAGCTTCTGTGTGATTATTGCAGCTGGTATGTAAAAATCAAAGGATCTTTCTTTTTACCTTGGATACTTTWGGTTTACAATGGTTCTATTGTAAATAATGTGCAATAATTAAYTCATGATCCATTATGAATGTAGTAATTTGTATCTGTAAATCAGACATTGTGTGTGTGCACATTTTCCTTCCCTAGGGGGAGAGACACCTATGAAGCCTCCTTTGCAAAGGGATGTCCCACTCACCTCATTCAAGTGCTTACATGTTTTGCCTAATTGTATATACAGAAATACATCTATGTCCACTAACATATAAAATGATAAAAAAGCCTTTCAGTCAGAGTGAGAAATTAGTTTTTCCTGATAAACATGTGATGACATGTCTGGTATATTATTTAGATTATATATCAACATAAAATATTTAGTGTAACATAATGATCTGAGAACAAAAGTGGGTGAGACTCCTATTTACATGGTACTCTTGATACTTTTAGTACTCTGAACTGAAAAAACTCAAAAAACCCAATCCAGCCCCAGAAGAAGGGTGTCTCAGGTGTGACCCAGAGGAGTCTCAGGCTAAGGATACAGAGAGTGGATGCAGCACTGTTTTTTCACTGCATTTCCTGCTAGTGCTTTCTTCTTGCTGCCCTCCATAGACAACATGCACATAAGCAAATTAAGCACATCGAGTCTCCTGGAGGACTGAGAGTCCTCTTCCTCTCCTCATTGACAAGATAGGGAATTTGCATATTGTCCACCAGAAAACAAAGAGTAGGAGAGAATCAGTTACTTGAGTTTGTGGGTGGGTCTCACTACATGGAGGCAGTGACAGCAGAGATGTATTTTCCTGTAAAATAACGAAATAGAAGAACTGTGGTTTTATGCTAGCAAAGATCTTCCTTCAGATCTCCAAGACTATTTAGCTGACTTATTAAAGCTTTCTTTCTTTTTTATCTTTCTTTCTGAAACATAGTYCTGTAGTACTTGTACTCAGAATATTTTCATACATTCACCTGTCTGCCTGGAGATGCTTTTCCYTTCTCCTAGGCCAGTTTGCACCAAGATATCAGTATTTCACTGTTTTTGAAGTTTCTTCCTTATTAGYCAGAGGGGCCTGGAACCTTGATGTGGACAGCAGTGAGGAAGTAGAATGGGGATTGCAAGCCAAAATCCTGCTGAGGACCTCTTAGCTCTGCTGGGACCCACAGCTTCAGTGCTGGTGAGAAATCTGGGGAGCAGGAGCTCTTTGAAGAAGGGCAATGAGATGCCTTTGAGTTYTGTGATAAATGGCATTATTGGGATRAACAGCYTTGGAGGGYCCAAGTCARGCAGTAAAGCAAGGGATATGTAAAGGAGGCAAGTGAATGASAGAAAAAAACCCCAAAAAACTAAAACTGATACAGCCAGGCCCAAAAAAAGAGAGCTTCTGGTAATCTCCACCCTTGAATATGCTTCAAAGCTGGAGAAATTCATCACACTCATGCAGTAGCATAACTATTCTTCATATTGTATAATAAATGCTGTCAGCTGCATAAAGTGACCACATTTGCAACCCTCAGGGAGAACTGGACTMTTTTCTCATCACAAAACACAGATATTTATTGGACAAAAACAAATTATGGGACTTGAATGTATTTATTTTAATTTGTTAAGTGTTATTTTGTGGACTTGAAGGGATTTCCTATATAAAAATATTAATCAGTGGGAAAACCTTTTTTTTTTCTGAGAAGTGCTTTGTGCTGCTAAAAACATTTGCTGACAACATCTGCAAGCAAATGCAACAGTGACACAGTGACTCTTTTGTCAAACTCAAGTTTCTGATGCCCYTGTCCTTTGCCAATATGATTCACAAGAGCTAGCCAAAAAGACTGAGCTTTTCAGTTTTGGTTTAATAAATTTCTGGTGGTATGTTCTCGTTGTGGACCACAGGTACTGCAGTTTGTGTTTGACAAGTATCAGGTTATGCTTTAATTCTGGGGCTAAACCTTAGCAACACCCAAGTGCTTGGGAATTGCAGGAGAGTCAGGCATGCAAGAGCAATGCCCAGCATTGTTCAGACTGTGCAGAGCAGCAAAAGTTTGTTTTACTGTGAGCCTGAAAACGCTGTGAATATCTGAAATGGTCAAACCTTCAGCTCAGGGGCAGAAGAAAGCCAGTAAAACCCCCTCCTCGGAAGTACATGTTCTCTCCCTGCCCTATTTAAGCCCTTCCTAGTCAAAGGAACTAAGCTATAAAGCATAAAATTTTAGGCTTTGCTTTATTTGCTTTGTCATAACTCTGTTTAATGGCAGTTTTCCATTATCCGAGTTCTGAAGGATCCTGAAGCACTCYACAAATCATAGTACAAACTATTAACTGGGGTTACTCTGTTAAGCATCCAGGGACAGCTGTCCCTAAGGCTTTTCACTGCTCCTTTTTACCCACTAAGTCTATTTTGACCTCACAGTTGTGTTTATTATTAAATTTTAAATAAAAATAAATTATTCTATTTTTAAAATTTATCTTCTTTTTTTTTCATTATTATCATCTGAGTCTTAGTATAAATGTACTCTAGACAGTAAAATTCAGACTGACAAAATTCAGTCTTTAAAGATGACATTGATATGTACCACTGCAGTACCTTATCTTAAAACACTCAATTGGAATTAAAAGTACTTACCTGCTAATATAGAAGAGTTCTCCCAATATATCTGTAGATATATTTCCCAGGAGAAAGATAAGGGAGTAGAAATGTCAAAACATCTATTCCCACATGTTTTTAAACTTGTGCATTTGTCTTGTTCCATTCACTGCAGACACTTCCTTGTTTTTCTCTCACCTGTCTCTGCAATAATCCAATACTCAAATGACAAAGAATTCAAAAAAAGACTCAAATTCAGACCATTTTTTATTTCAGTAATAAAAATTCAACTCACCTGCTACACTTATGTTACAGAGCAAGTATTAAACCTTCCAAGTTTCACCCCTGTAATTTTCCTAGAAGTGACTTTTAAGTTCAAAACAACTCAAGAGGTCTGTAATTCCTGCCCATATGAAGTTTCTACTGCTTTTCAGTATTTATTACTCACTCACAATTCAYCATTTACTGTCAGAACTCTTTACTTCCCATTGCCCTTTGCAGAAGAATTCAGGTTCCCTGAATGTCTACTTACTGCTCCTACTCTTTCATACCAGTTACTTTTTCCATTATCAAATATTGCCACTGTCCCCAGGTAACCACTCCATTTGGATGCATGATACAGATATTTTCTGAATGGCTGGCAATAGTRTCACAAATCTCAGCAAGGTGAGCCCATAAACTGATGTCTTAAAAGAGAGAAATGGTCAAATTACATAGTGTGGTAGAGATATGAATGGAGATGATTTATGAATCTTCCTAGGCTGTGAGCAGAAAGAAAGGTGGTCTGGCACTGGTTTGGTGTTACAGGCCACCCTTTAACAAAGCATGAAAACTCACATCATTTCACCAAAAAAAAAAAAATCAAAAACAAAACATAAAAAACCAACCAAACAAAAAACCAAAACAACAACCCAAATAAACAAAAAGCATTTTATCCTTAGATAACTGCATTTCTAGCAAAAACATATATCTATCTATTTAAAATATACCAAGGGCTATCAGACCCAAGCAAAGAATTTGCACACTGACTTGCAAATGTGTCTCCTTGCAGCCCATTCTGGACCCAGTTGTCTTGATGGGAATGTCTGCAGAAGACATTTATTGCAATCTGAGTCATTACAGGTCCATTTTTCAGGATTAAAAAGTAATACTAAAAAATCCTTGTGGCAGAACTGATTCTGGACCCAAGGTATGGGATCTTCAGTGATCAGAGGCTAAATATGCATTGTGCAATAGGAAATACTCAGAGGAAATCGAAAAAAGTTTTGAATTAGGAACCCATGAGAGAGAAGAGAGAAATATTTTCATCTGCAGGCCCCAGCTTAGTTTTTTCTACCAGCTGATTTAGCTTATGGTTGCTTTAAATCCTGTTTGGTTGTTTTTGTTTTTGTTTTTTTTTTTGCCTCCCTTAATACTTACTTTCAGCATAGCAATTTAGGTGTCTGTCAAAGCATTGTGAATCCTTGCTGCCAGACAGCAAGCACTTGGGAGCTGCAGCACTGAATATTTTATTGGATTTTTGATTCTTTTCCCAAGAGAAATCATAGCTACAGGATGCTGTGACCAGGAGCCCCATAATTAGTCCTCCTGCAGTCATCAGCTTCTCTTATACAAAAATGTGACCTAAGCAGGCTGTGCTCTTGTGCCTTTATCATCCACTTTGATTCCATGACCCCAGTGCTCTCTCTGTGATGCATCCTGGACTCCACAACTTGCCTTGGCTCTGTGCCAGACCAGAAAAAATGGTGGTTACCACATTTCACACAGCTCCATGACCTCTTGGAGGGTGACAGCAAATTGCCAGTGCAGCTGTCAGCTGGGAGGTTTGTGTCTGGCTGAAAGCAAATGTCAATAATAATCAGCATCTGTTGTGGGGCTCACACTGCTGGGCACATCTTCAAGTGTGCAGCGCAGCTCCAAGTGAAGCCACTTATTTAGCTGCCTAAATATGGATCAGGAACACACATTTATTTGTTGTTGCTGATCATATGCATGAGGAGYGATGCACTTCCATGCCCATTCCAACCACCTTGAGCTAGGGATGACTAAAACATGGATGGGAAGAGGAAAAGTTTCTATTAAAATGGTTGCTAATGCATAGTGAATTCCTGTGCTACACAACACTGAGTTATGTTTGTCCTTGTCCTGTTTCATAGAGAAAATGAAGTCTCTAGCAAGACTTAAGATAYGAAGTCTGATACTTAAAATTCAATTTACATCAGAAATCTCATAACATTTCATGCAGTTTCAGACTAGAAGAAACTGTGATCTAAGTTAGTCTGACTTGTGTATTGCCTTTTGCTAAAGACCTCCTGAGGACACTCCGAAATGACCACAGGGGTGGAGAACCAGCTGGGTCAAATCACCTTAAATCATCTTGTAGACAGTCTATATCCTACAGAGAGGACAAGGGGAAAAGCCAAAGTTACCTCCAGACTGAGAATTTGCACTTCAAAACATTCTGGAAGGAACCAACTTGTGTCTCCCAGGGACTCTGCCACCATGCAGGTCCAGCCCAGGTGACACCCCTTGCCATCCAGAAATRACTCACAGTCCCAGAAAATATTTTATGTCCCTAGGTCATAAAATATACCAAGAGTAGAACTCCAGTTTTGGTGATCCACCATTAAAGTAAGGAAAGATTGCTGGAGAAATTCCCCCAGTCCTTGTGAGCTGCAGTTTGCCCATGGGAGTCCAGGTGGGTGCAGTACTCATCTCTTCAATCTCAGTATCTGGTGTCAAGGATGACAGCACTACACCTGGACATAAATAAAAGTAGGTTACTCTTTATACTCAGACTGATTCACTTTGACAGGACCCAGTTATTCCTCACTGTTCATTCCCAGGATTTATGGTTATGTAATAGGTTTCTTAACAAGGATTCCTGTGTTATTTATAGTCGGTTTTTCTTTTTTTTTTGTTTTTTTTACCTCCCCTTTTAGTCAAGGGTTTCAGAACTCCTCCAGTATTTAACCTCAGGGTAGCCTTTCTCCCCTTGTCTTTCTCTTATAGACAAGAACACTTTTCTCTGCTCCTTTCCTCTGCTCCTTTCCTGCTGCCAGTTGAACACTTGCTGGTGAGAAGGTGTGACCTCAGCAAAAGAGAGGCTCTGAAGAAGTGCTCAGGGCAGGTACACTTGGCTCATAGCAGGTATCACTGAAATTCAGAGAAAACTGAGCATCTCATTCCTCCAGTATCCTTTGAAAAATCAGTCTTGAACTCTTCTAAACATCAAACTCTCCTGAGTTCCCTCTTTCTGCTGCTTTAGGCTTATGATACAGTCTCAGATTCAGACTCCAAACTCATTACCAGTCTACATGAAGCCTATGGAGGGTAAAGAAAATGGCAAGACATTTGACACTTATGTGKGGCCTATATTTTTCAAGATATCTTAAGAATCAATGTCCTGCCAATATTTTTATGTATAATTAGACCTCAAATTTCCTCCCATTTCAGCTTAATGAAGGTTTAAAGGTTTTAAATAACCTCATTACAGTGCAGTTTTTAAATGACATATTTGACTATTCAGCAAAAGATAAACATCTTCRGATTCATTTGCTGTCTGAGTCTTCAAAATGAGTGTTATAGATTCTAAAGGAAAGGGGAAAATGTCTGTCACTGACTGCATCTGTGTGCACATACCACCCTCTTTAATACCCAAAGAATTTGTTATGGTTTCTGTTATTCCTAAGACCACATAAATTAAAACAATARGACAGCTAGAATAAAGTGTTACCAAATCCTAATCTCTAAAAGTGATGTGAATTATCTTCCAGCAAATGAAAGCAGAAAGAACTAATGATCCAGAGCTTTTAGCCTATTTATGTGAAAGATTAAAATAAACCTAGATTCTAAGCCTTGATCAATAATAGAAATGTGTGGTCTAGAAAATAGCCTAAAAAGTGTATACACTGGTCTCCAGCTGAAAAATGTGGACTTTTTTAGTTAAATATTTTGGTGGGGCAAATTCACTCTGCAGTTTAGGGGATTCTGTATYAACTTCAAAAGAAATGTAGCTATTTCTGGTTGTTATTACAAGAAGCCATTCACAGAGCTAGACCTCTTTGGAAAGAATGCTAACAATTTCCAAAGTCATAGGCCAGTATTGACATGAGCTTTGAAAAAGGWTCACATTCAGAGCACTSAGTCAAGAGATTTCATTCCAGGTAATGATKAATTCTCTTTATACAATGAAATTGTGCAAGGATAAGTAAACTCATTGTTTCATCAGGAAGAGGAGGAGGATTTAGTTCATGATGAAGGTTTTTTGCCTTCTTTGAGAATCCTTTTTTCTCTGTGCAGGATATAGGAACACAGAATAAAYGGTGCTTAAGCCTTGGTTGCTTGTGACAGAGCACAAAAGCACAGATATCTCATCTTTTCACTTTATACTGCAAGTGAAAGAGTCACTCTCACAGTGCTTCCTATAACAGGGGCTTATCCTCCCTAATGTCCTTATTATTTAATTTGTAAGTGATAAGGAAGAGGGGGGCATTGAGGCCACCACATTCAGTGGGGAGGTGCTGGTGACCTSACCCCTGAGCAGCTCCTGGAGAAGGGACTGTGCTGCTTTATGCAGAGGGGGATGTGACCCTTGGAGGCTTTGCAGCCCTTAGGGCACCTTTGGCTGGACAGCACAGGTGGCTCTCACAATCTCTGGGCCAAAGTGCTCCTGAGCAGCATCTGTGCCACACTGAGTCTCCTAATGTCAGAAAAAAAAATCCATAATCCTATAAATGATTCATTTTTTTCTAGTCTAAATTTAAGACCTGGATGAAATTTAAGTGGGGATATCCCATGCCCTTCTGGAGCCAATGGAGCCCAAGGCCACTGAGCATTTCAGATTTGTCCACACATCTCTGTGTGGGAAAATGAATTGAACACTGCCCATGAATGTTTTAGATACAATAGAAAATCAGATTTTTTTTTTAATGTGGATTCAACACATGTTTAACTGGTGCACTGACAGTCTTGGAGGCTTTTCCTGRTGTCAGCTGAAAATCTCACTGAAACCAGTCCCTTTTCTTGGCCCCTGAAGTCACTTGTCAATCTCTACTGCCTCACCAGATTTTGCACTTTTTGTCACTTGTTCTTGGCTCAGCAGATGAAGATTAGTTTAGAAAAAAAATATAAGAGGATTAAAATAAAGATGCTAAATAAAGCAATGCATGTTAATGGGCATCCTACAATTTCTCCCACTTTAGCCAAAACTGTCTCTAACGGTGAATGAAAGGAAGAGGATGGGAAGCAGATGTTTTCTACTGTCWTGATTTTAAACTGGCCTGACAMTTCCCCCCAAAGAGTTTCTCAGGAGAGTTTGATTCAGTCMATCAGTCCCAAATGCAGAGCTGAAGCACCAACACAGCCAAAGTGACCAACTTCTTGGACCTCATGGGGGGAAGAAACCAATAAACCAATCASAGAAAATATTTTGCCATTGCAAAGACACATTTCTTTTGTGATAGGCAAATACTTAATATAGTAAAGGAATCCTGAAGGACAGTTACACCTCACATTTACAGCCCCAGCAGTCAGCTATAGACCTCTGTGAGTCAAMTTTAGGTTTCAAGCTTTTCTTTAAAAGAAAGTTTAAAATTTGATTTCCTCTGGAACATGTAAACTAGTATCATGTGGAAGGAGTTGCCACCTGAGTTCAGATACAGCAGAAGACAGGAATAACAGATGCCACAGGTCAGTTGTGGGACATGTGCTGGGCTAAATGAAAGAAGAAAACAGACACAAAAACCTGAAGTAACCAATTTCAGTTAAATTTTAACTGAATTTTAGATTTAAAACTGTATTCTAGTCATAAAAGTAGGCTCTAGTGTCACATCTGAAATACAAATCAAAGCATAAAATAGAAGAGAATTATTTTAAGGTAGTTATTTTAATACATAGCAGTGAAGGCACACAGAAACACCACTTTAGCTTGTCAGAAAAACAAATTGGAATAACAGTCATAGTTCTCATACAGAGAACATAAATAAATAAAAGAAAACTAAGAACCATATGTCCTCATTTTGGAGGATGAGGAAAAGTAAAACAGCCAAAGAAAGGATATAGTGAAAACAGCATGGAGATAAAAATATTAAAGAAATGGGATATAAATGCTACTGCCAGAATGTTGCATAATGACTGCTTTTATGAACAAACAGAACTAGAAATGTTGCTTTCTTGCTTTCCAAGAAACCTCCAGCAAGCCCAGAATGTGACATGATTAAGCAGGCAGATAGTTTTTTCCCTCTAAAGGAGGGAGGATGGGGCACTTCATGTTCTCTTGGAGGAGTGCACAAGCTCTTCTGGGTAGCTTTTCAAMACTCCTCACGTTCTGTCCCTTTTCTGTCAGCTCTGGGGAACTGAGCAACAYGCTTCAAGGGTGATGGAACTTGAGAGTTCATYAGCTYCAGATCTGCAGAGTGATAAATAAGRTATCAGTCAGTCAGAGTTTGGAATTACATTTACTCTTCCCAGAAAATYTGCAAAATTTCAGCCACAATTATTTTCCTGGATTTTTCTGATGTCCTTTTCTTTCTGAGATAAGAGGGAAAGCACAGACTCCATGCTGGAAGGAGGGATTGTTCCACATGCTCAGTGGTGCAGATGAGTGTTTTCCATGCCTTGAGGTACAGCCACTGAGGGAGCCATGATAAAATCTAAAGATTAAGGCCTACTGAAAGAATCTTTGACAAAGGGAGAAGAGAGAAGAGATTATCACTGCTGGAACAGGGGCAAACATATGTACTCCTTTGTCCTGCCCCACTTGCCTCCTTGTGATGGAACTGTTGGCTAGAAAACACAGCTCTCTGGGAAGTGTGAACATTGCAGCCAGCAGTTATGGGCTGTTCCTGCACAGGGATTTCCTGTGGCAGGTTGTAGTAGCCCTGCAAGTCAAAGGAGTGTTCTGTCATTTATATTCCCTGTGTGATACCCCACTTATCCATCTTCATGTCTGGACTGTGGCTGTCCATCCATCAGGCTGTGCTGAGGCCAATATGCCTTAAAATAGTGGCTGAAATGGAGGAAAAACATTCCTATGATGAAGGGAGAGGAGTCCTGTGATGGGGAAGAGGTGATTAAAGGAGGACAGGTAAGCCCAAAGAGAAAATGACACACCTGAGGATGGTATTTTTCACTCCCTGGGAAGAAGAAAGCTTTYYTATTTTTAAGAACTTCAATTTGTGTGACCTACTATCCAATAGCAGTCTTTCAGTGTTACCAGGACAGGTCACTGACGTTATGTTCACATTAGTAAAGTAACCAATGATGTGGCAGTGATAATTAACACAGASCAGTGCTGGCTCTGAAACTCTTTGGGACTTGTTTGGGACCTGTTTGGGACCTCTATGGGACCTGTACAGGTGTCCCCTCCCACCCAGAGTGAGCAGCTGCATCCAGCCCCCATTAGCAGCAAGATGTCCCCATCTGCACCATGTCCYACCTCTCATGGCAGAAAACCACTGGGAGCAAGAGGCAGTCCTGCCAGGCCAATCTTTACTGTTAGTAACAGAACAGATTCATAGAATCATAAAGTCTGGGAAGGACATCTACCCAGCCTGTAGTACTGCAGGACCCAGCTCTCTGCCTCATTGGATCTCAAACATTTGGCCCCAGCCCAAGTCCCTCTGCAGAGCTTCCCACCCTCCAGCAGCTCAAYATTCCCACCCAGCTTTGTGTTGCCTGKGAACTGGCTGAGGGTGCCCTTGCTCCCCTCATCCAGACCATCAATAAAGATATTTAACAGGACAGGTGCCAGTACTGAGCCCTGGGGCACACCCTTGTGAGCAGCCACCAGCTGGCTGTAACTCCACTCCCCACCTCTGTTGRGGTTTATTATTTCCTGACTGTATTGGTTTGTTCCAAGCTACCCCCTTTTGCTGTTTGCCCTTGGTTCTGCCTGCTCTGCCTCCCTGATGTGCCCTCCCCTGGCACCTGCCCGTCTCCCCTGAGCCTCTCCCCTTGTTCCAGAACGTTCCCTGAGCTCCTGTCCATTTCCCTTGTGCCCTCCCCGGGCACCTGTCTGTTTTCCTAAACCTCTCCCCTGTTTCTGGAAAGTTCTGCTGGTTCCCCTTGGTGATTTGATGTTTAATGTTTGTCCGTCCCTTGAGTTGTCCCCATTGCTCCCAGTTAATGTCTATCCTGGTTGTAACCACACCCCGATCCCTCCTGATTGGTTTGTTGTTACTGTCCCTCCCCCTGTTAAAAGGTGTTGCACAAGCCTGAGAGGCTCTTCCTTGGGTAGTCCCTTCTCAGGGTAATTTGCCAAGCTCAATAAACCCTGAGAACTCAGACCCCCAAAGGAGTCAGCCTCTTTTCCCAATGGGAGCAGAAAGGCTTCTACCACTCTTGCACCCACTGGGGTCTGTGTGTGTCCTCGACCCACAGATCATGGCTGGGCCACCTCTGGGCAGAGCCAGCCCTAGAAGAGAGGGACCACCTGCACACCTCCCTCTGGGCCAGGCCATCCAGCCAGTTTTTTACCCAGTGAGGAGCACACCAAGCCATGTGCTGTCCAAGCTGTGGGCTGCCTGCTCCTCCAGGAGAGTGCTGTGGGAAGCAGTGTTTACTTCAGGAAAGCCCAGGCAGACAAAACACACCCACAGCCTCTCCCTCAGGCTGGTCACCCAATTGTCCTCCCCATTGTTTGTGGCTGTTATGGTGCTGGGATCCTGTTCCCTGMTCCTTCTTTGTTTACCTGTAGGGACAGAGCTAACAAGGCTAGCGAGTGACAGTGACACCCTTACCATGGTTTTGGCACTGCCAGGCAAAGTGTAGCACAGCTCAGGGGACAGGAAAGGCCAAGGAATGGTACCTGTTACCAGCACTACTATGGGCCAGCATCTGCCAAGACCAGTCAAGGCCTAATAATATCATAATGCAGATATAATAAGTGTGCAAGTTTTTATTTATCTAGGCTTGGAAGATTGATGGCCCAGGGATTACTGCTGACAGGACTTACTGAACTCCACAAACTTTGAAGAGGACTCGTGAATATGTCTCATGGCTCAAAGGAAACATTTCAGATAGCATTCCTGCTGCAGAGGGAAAGTAAATATTTAAAACTTATTCTGAGGGATGAGAAGAAACAAAACGTGCAGATTTTACATCTTCTGCAATACAGTAATTTAAATTCACAAAGGTAAGAGTTTCTTGTCAAGCCACTAAATAACAAGATACTATTTGATAGAAAATAGGCCAAACTGCACCAAGAATAGTTTATGATGATTTATTTTACAAGAAGCTCCACTGAATTGCAGCAACTTAATCTAAGAGCATGTCTACTATTAGGGTTTTAGGAGGATGCTTTGTTCAACTTTCTCATGATTTGATTCACTTCACAGGGAAATCTCAGAATAGATAAAGCATTTTCTTTGGGTAAAACAAGGAGGTAACTGCTGCCATATCTGTGAAGTGCAAAAGGATTTGCCTCACAGTGCAGTATTTTATTTCTGCAGAAATMTATGTACTGGAGTCTGTGAAGCTGTGCAAAAACCATGGAGCTCCAGGTGTTCACCATTCTAATTTCTTCATTAGCATTTCCATTGAATAATAGTCAAAAATGCTTTAAACCTATGAAATGGGCTGTAAGGGAATCATTAGTGGTCATCAGTATRATTTATGAGTATCTGAAATGAAAAATCCTGAGGTTTACATTTTTAGGGCATTTGGAAGTCCCAAGAGAAGATCAGAGCAGGCACCCCATAAGCAACCTTCATTTCAGTGCCTGCAGAGGTTGGTAGCAAATTCTCTGGGTCAGTACAAGGAATATTTTCTTTAAATAGCAATTTTAAGGTGCAGAAGTAAGGCCAGTCACAGCAGTTAAATATTCYCTTGTGACTTTCTAAATATAGGCACATGCATCACAGAGATTTGTTTCTGTACAAACAGGATGCTGTCTGTGCTTGGTACAAGTGAATCTGCTGGTCTAACACTTAAGTGCTCATGGAATGCACCTATCTGAGAAGASAGGTGTTATACACTCTCCACAGGATTTATAAAATAAGATCTGAATATGGGGTCTATTGTGCTGCCTCATGTGTAGAAGCATCTTCTCCTTTCTAAGAGCACAATAACACTTGAGATAAWGATGACATAAAGTTACTAACATTGTGTTCATGTACAGAATTATTCTCCCATTTTTATTGCCAAACATAAAAAAAAGGTAAAAGTTAATAACTGAGCTAGAGTCTTAATTCTTCACTCACCTACTTCTCTGGTTATTTCCCCATACATACACATCCAGTATTCAGTGTGGACCCAGACTACAGGAGCTTATGTCTGAGAAGCTGGAATAGCCATGAGATAAAATCTGATGGAACTGAAAGGCTGTATCTGAAAGGGCAGCTGAAAATACAGGAGATGCAGACACATGAAACAAAGCAGAACAGCTTGGCTAGAAATGAAATGGGGATGAGCAAAGCACACAGTGATCGAGGTGTTGAAACAAGATACCAGCACCTACAAGAAACAGGTCGCCAGAAACCAGATGAGCAAACTGAGACTTGGGGTCTGCTTTCCAACTGATCTCTATGCTTATTTCCTAGTAACAAATGATCCTTTTAAGAAAGAAAGAAAGAATATACCATGGGTTACTTCTTTTCCAAACACAGGAGACAGCTAACGGAAAGCTGGAGGACAGAGAGAATCACTTATTGCAAGGAAAAGAGAAACAGAACGGGAGGGGACAATGTGATAAATGCATGCAAAGAGAGCCTGACTAGAAAAGTCCACATGATGCCAAACAACCTACTGAAATACCATAAATGYAAATAAAAACCAAAGTCGCTCTCTAAAATATAAATACCACAGAGATGCACATCAGTGYTCCCCAGCTGTTGTGCTATAAGTAGCATAGAAAAGGTAGTGGGAGGTCAGAAATCATGGGAGCCATCCAAGGGCAAGCTGAGGCTGAGAAAAGGCCAGATTCTGCAAAGCATGGAAAGCTGAGTTTGAGTAAACACAGGAGCACAACATTCCTGGTGTCAGGAGTGAGCTGTTCATGGGAGGGTTCCCTTGCAAMCCTCTGGTCACTCTTACCACCAGCACAGCAGGTACAGCTCTGTGTTCTACCACTACATCTCTGACTTGGCAATGTCCTYTCAGACAGATGTTTTATCTATAATTCCAGCTGTCAAATTCTCAAAGCAGGGTAAACAAGATCTTGCTGGCTGCTTTCCTCCATCCTGGATCTGTTCACGAGATCTCATGGCTAGATCATTTCACAGCTGCTTTAGGGGTTCTGCAGCTTATTACACAAATATTTACTTTTTCAGAAGGAGAAACCAAGTGCATTGGACCCAAGTCTGACAAGCCTTGTTTCTTCCAGCCCCTTCCTGTGGGGGTTTGACAGGCTGAAACAAATGAGTRTGAAGACAACACGGTGTACAGCACAGAGAGTCATTAAAAGGTCAGAGCACCTAAAGTGCTGCAGTGCTGCAACATCCCAACAGCCAGCAGAGCACAAGGAGATGCTGCAACTGCAAATGCCACCAGTTAGCCCCAATTGATAAAAGAAGTTTACAGTGGTCTGTTGGAAAACAGCCTTCAGCACACTCTACTGAAATCCAAGGGAGGCTTGGACGTGTGGTGTAGGGAGATACCTTCTGATCCTCAGAGATGCACCTGCACAGTGTTTGCACAAGAGCAGGGTTTCTGAAAGTTTTCAAAATCTCAAGTTTTTCTTCAAGGCAACTTCCAGTTTGAATACAAGGTCCAGGTTCTTCCACCATCCTTTAGACAGTCCTAAAATGAGTGCTCAGAATTTTGGGAGCGAGGCACGTTTGCATTGCTGAAAGCAACCAGACAGATGGACTAAAAAAGCAGGTACCCCTAAAGAAACACGAGGTTACTCAGGCCCTGAAAAATCTCACATTACTGACTGCCTTAGGAAAATTGTGGCCACACTGCTGTTTTCGTGCTGTAATCATACATCACATAAATCTGCATCTCAAAATGATACCACGCAGAAAGTGTCAGTCTGGCCTGACTTCAAGGGGTTAATTTAGGCATTTGTTTTCATTTAAATCATATACAAACAAACTGATCTCAGGTTGCTATGACTAAAGACAATTTGTAGAATACAGTAATGGATATATGGAAAGYATGTCAGCTGTTTTTCTTTCACAGGTAGATACAATAAAGTAAAAACAGCTAATATGATTAAGTAGCCTTTACTGGCTATTAGTGGCTATGCAAGTGCAGTTCTTACTGTATCARTACTGTCCCAGAGCAGCCAGATTTAATTCTGCTCTGTAAGCAATRGTGTCAGGTACATGATAAGATATTCCTGATGTGGTAAAAGTGAGAAAAAGTCACGCTGTCACTCTAGGGGAGTTCACAGTTGTTGCTTTTGCAAGATGAATTTTTGTTTTGAAATGTCAACAAATTTCATACAGAACCATCAAAAKAAGTCCCCCTTGCCCTGTTTTTTTTAACCTCTCTATGTTGATTAAAATATTCTTATAAAGGTGTAATGTACTATGCAGTAGACTCCTCAAAATTAATCCCTTTCAGATGCATAAAGAAGTAATGTTAGGCATGCAACACACAGCAAAATTAGCAGCATATTCCAGGCCAGGATGAATATTTSACCAAGAAACCAGTGGCAAAAGTTTAGCAGTGGTATCAGAAATCATCTTGGGAACCAGCAGTGCCAGACACTTCGATTTATGTGATTTCACTGACCTGGATTTTGGGGTTTCCAGCTTAACTGGAAACTTTATATGAAAAATACTGGTGTGCTATATCTTAAAAATGGCAATAAATATATCACCTCACTTTATTAAGAAGACTGCATCCATGTTGTCTTCAAAAGTGCCATTCCTGAGAGCTCCCTTTCATGGCACGGTGGGACAGCAGAAAGAGCAGAGCATGGCACAGACTTCACTTCTGCCAAAGAGGCTTGATGAGGTGGCATGGATTTCCCAGAGAAAGCCCTGCCAAGAGCTCCCTGCCTCAATCACTTGGGCTGGAAAGTCACATTGTTGTTYTCATTCCCAGCTAGATGAGAGGYACTGGAGACAAAGCTCACACTGCCGAATTCAGCAKAGAGAGACAGACCATTAGTCAGTCAGCTGTGAAATGTAAATCATTTTTGCCTTTCAGAATATCCTCCCTGATTCTGTCTAAATCCATCAGGCACAACTGCTTATTCAAGCAAGAGGTRACACAAAGTAAATATCCCCCAAACTTACAGTCTAGCAGTGAACATCTTAATTTCAGTCCATCATTCTTCTCATGACACTCTGGTAAAAAATACCATTCTTCCAATATCAGCCTGTCCTGATCACTTTTGAAATAACAAAAGCTAAACCTTTTTAAAATCAGAGATCTCTGGTCTCCCTCATGAACTGTGGATTAGGAACAACTCCACTGGTCCCACGAGCCAGTTTACTTCATTTCTAATTGCAATCAGGGGTAAAGCTTGGCCCACAATCAGTGAAAAAAACCAGTAAAGGCCAAACCATGGACAGCCTCCTGATCTGCTTTCCAGGAGGCCAATGAGCCCTGGAGAATCCCCTCTACCTTTGCAGGGGAGGAAGAATCAGCTTTGGGAATCAGCTGTCAGAGCCTTGTTTTGTTATTTTCCTCATTGGCTGATTATATGGGAAGTAGAGTTTGATTGTATTTCAGTGATGCAAAGGGTCATGACAGTGTTCACTGCTGGATGCTTTCAGAGCTCCAGTCCCACTGCAGCAGGAAGGGCAGGCTCTTTGGGAAACAYGTGAACCTCCTGAGTCAAGCACATATCCAGAAATACTCACCAAAACTGATATTTTGACCATTTGGCTTTTTGATCACTGCTGGGACCCAACCAGCAAGAGGTTTTTAAATTGTTTTTTTTTAATCCTTGTAGAGGGAAACTAAATTTCACAGAAGATTTAAATAAAACTTAGCAACTTAAAAGAAACGTGTTCTGCTAAGACACATTTGGGAATTATAAAAAAACCAAAAAAAAAACCCTAGCATTAGCTGAAAGTTAAAAGAGCTATAAAATCAAAGATTTTAATTTAATTAATAGAAGAAAATAAATACATAAAAACATTGAGAAACAGCTAAATATGTTAAATGATTACTTGAAAAGACAGAAAATAAAGCTTAATCTGAATATCAATTTCAACACTGAAGYTGCCAAAACCAATGCCTGCTTTTATCAGGCAGATAAAGTGTGCTCAGGCATAATTGCAATCAAACCATCAATAGGGACAGAGTCTCCTGGATGTCAGCACTGAACCTGTCTTTAACTTTGGGTTTAGCACTTTTTGTCTCTTTATCTTTCTTTCACTTGCTGGTTTGTGCCCTAGGATATCTTCCCCAGTTACTGAGAGATTCTGACAGGGGATCTTTACAGAAGCTGTCAAGCTTAATATTTTGGTCAGTGATAGTGAATGCTTCCTTTAACCTTATGCCATCAAAAAGAAAGCATCCACCATGTTTTATGTTAGCAGCAAAGAAACAGATGTCCAGGTTAAATGTGATTGCTTCCATCCAATCTGAGATTTTTTTTTCCCATAATTTTCCTCAAGGTGTGCAACATATTCATATGACCTGCCAAAGCATTCAGAATGTCAATTTAATTAAGAATACTGCTGTACTGGAGAGCCTCAGAAGAAGTATGGCTAATTTTTATACAAAGAAGCAAAGAAACACATCAGTCAGAGCATATTTATTTTTAGGGATCCATTAATTAATTAATTTTCATTAATTTTACAGATCAATCTTCCCCACCCAATTGTTGTCATATGTCTCCTAGTGTAGAAGTTAAATCAGACTTAGAACCCAAATTATATTCTTTCATCTGCTAAGTCATCTCACAACTTAAATATTTCTAGTCACCTTGTCAATTGATTCAAGCTCCTTAGAATTATAAAACCACAGAATAATTTAGGTTGTTCTTTGTATTGAAGTAGTCTTCCCAGCACCCCACTCTCCTTTATTCTGTATTCATAAACTTGTTAAGGCTGCATGTTAGAAGTCTATTTTGGCAAAAATTCTTAATTACAATTAAAGAAGTCAATTCTGCTGACTGACTTCCAAAATAAAAAAATAAAAAAAAAATCTGTCAGAAGGAACAACCACGTCAAGTTTGTCAGTGGTGCTACAGGCAGCTTCTATTGAAAGAACAAATGCTGTGCAACAAAAAGATGTGGTTTCTCTTCCCCATACTCCCCCACATCCCTCAGATCTCCCTCTCGTTTCCCACCCCCAAACTCCCACAGGTGATTAGATTTGTCCTGGGAATCAGATTCTTTAAAAGTAAAAATCCAGCTGGAAACTCCTTTTCAGCCAGTGTTAAACAACCAGATTACAAAATACCTCCTCTTCCTGATTCCACCAAGGCAAATTCTGCTTAGCCAGGGATGAGGTGGTAATGTGCCAGAACTACAAAATTAAGGAAAGTTCTGATGCAGTTTGAAGACATTAAGGAGGAAAAAATTCTTTGTAGATAATCTAAATAATTTCTGTCTTTAGCTTATATATTGCATGGTACGTGGATCTTTTAGAAAAGTCCATTTTAAACATAACTGGATGTATTAATTTTTCTTTTCAGGATAAGGCAGATGTATTTCTCAATTTCTAAATTCATGTCAACAGGTGCTACACACCTGATCCTCTTTTTCTGTCATTTGCCCCTTAAGCACCTGCTGCTCTTTCCCCTGCTCCAAACAGTCAGCTCTTGGCACTCAAGTGTCATTCTGCACCCAGGGTGATGCAAGGGCTGCCCACCTTCAGCCACAGTCTGGGCACTGAAAGAAGGATGGCTCAGTGCTCCTGCCCTGCCCTCAGACCCCTCAATCTCTGTATTTTGACTGAGGCAGTCAGAAAGAAATGCCCATATTGCATTATAACACGAGTTCCCAGTACCAAAGCATGTAAATGAGTGTATGGACATGTGAAAGTGCTTGGTGCAGAAAGTTAAAAGGAGAGAAATTCATCTCCTGAATAAGGCCACTGGTCTCCAGCAAAGCTGGCTCTAGCAATGTTTTGTCTGTGTGTCTAAGAGTGAAACATAGAAAAAATGGCAAAGCAAATTGYATGATGGATTGTTTTGAATACTGC
>CADDXX010000160.1:1482572-1536441 GCA_902810485.1 Alauda arvensis | reverse complement strand
TGAAGCCCTCCAGGCTGGATTCTGCTTTTTCTCAGGGACCATCCAAATCTCCAAAGATGCTCTTTTTTTTTAGAGGTCATCAGAGATTAAGGAGCTGTTTTATGGGTATGTTCTAAATATGGCTGTTTCAGATTASTGTACTTAATCCTACCTCCCTGTGATTATACTACTGACAAAATATATCAGATATAAGCTGTATACAACAGAGCTACTTCAAATAAAGGTTCTTTTGACATTAAAACTAGTTAAACAAAGAATTATCTATCTAGCTCCTGACACAAAAATGTTCTGCAAGTTGTTACTTCTCTAGTAATAGCCTAAATGGGACAACAAAATTTTATTATTTCATTTATTCCAAAATTATTTGAAATCACAATCMCTCCAGAACTCCTGAATAATGGCATTCAAATTGTTGCCGTTTTCTCCTTAATTAGCAAGAAACAAAACTGATACATCTTTTTGCTAATGCTGAAGGAGTGTTAATGCAGTAAATGGTAGCCTTTAAATACTGCATTTGAASAGTCACTGTGTGGGGATTTCACCCTTGCATAAACACTGGTATTCTGGGTAAGTGCATAGTTTGTCTTTCTAYTGAAAATAAMAAAAGAGGGAAAAGTAAACCTATGTSTTGTCATTAAACAAAGGATAAAATAATGTCTTTAGAAAGAAGCTTCAGAAGTTTTGCTTTTTTTCCCCCAAGTATACCCTACATTTGCAAATAGTTAATATTTTCTTTGACACCAGTTAATCTATAAATATATTTTTGACCTTTGGATAATAGCATGCTTAATACATCTGCATGTCAAACMCTGCAAGTTTTACTTTGATTCACCCACTTTAAGAGAAGCTGTCATGTGCCAGACAGCTGCTTTTTCTCACAACTTCCCCCATAACTAAAACTTCTGCATAGTTACAGAGCAGAAAATGACACCAGAATCACAGGGCAATATGTGCATTTCTCAGCACTMAATGGCTTCTGTTACTTGCTCCAGCCAAGTATAAACCATGCAAAAGTACACTAACTTAGCTTCCAAAAGCAAATGTCTTCTCAAAGTGTTTCACACTTGTAGTAAACTCTCATCTCCAGATTTTTCCTCCTTCACTCAGTGTCTAAAGTAAACAGTGAAAATTGTGCAACTTGTATTTAGGGCACTAAGTGCAATTTGAAATAATAACTCTCTCCAGTACAGAGACCACTTTCCACRACCTAGATTATTCAATATAATATTTTAATGCTAAATAATTTGCTGCAAAATTCTCAGCAGAGCTCTCTGTATCTATCCTTAAATATCTGCAAGCATTTTGTAAATATTAACTCATTAACATTAACTTTATCAATGTGTTAGCATTTTAAATGTCCTAAAAATTACACAGATAGGGAAAGAAGTCTCCTGAAAGTTTATGTACTTCCAGTGTAGGTATTGCAGTCCCTAAATATTCAGTGGCTGGAGTCAGAGGTTGATTTTAAAWAGCCAAGTTAATTTTTAGGTTGCTCTGTGCTCTGTCAGTGGGAAGAGTCAAGTCCTTCCAAGGTCAATGTTCAATGAAACAAATTAGGTCCCTCTAACAAAAACTGGACAGTTCAACAAAAACTGCTYACAGCTAGAAAACAGGAAATGTCTGCAAGAAATCAGAAGGAAAACAATATAGAAGGGAAAGCTGCATTAACTGGGGAAGTGCAGCTAGGAAAAAATTTGCTAAAATGGTCTAAAGAGTTATAGCAGAAATAGGAATGGCTTTGAACAAAGCAAGAACRGTGGGTTAGAATGTGATACCTTAATCTGGGTGTCCAGAAAGTTTCAAGACTTTAAGTAAAGCATGCAAKTTTGAAAAGCTATTATCAAAGCCCTAAAAGCTTTGTAAACTGATCAAGTCCTAAATGATGTCAGAAATACRGCAAACTGCAACTGGAAACCAAAAGCAAAACTATATCCTGTGTATTGTGCAATATATACAAATACATGCATTAAATGGTTTGGATCAATAAATGGTTTTATTTTTTTTTAGTGCTTTAATCAAACTGGCAAATCCTACATCTGCTCATCATCTCCTTCTGCCAAGCAGGTGGAACGTTGAAGAGCGGATGGTGATCACTGCCAAGGTTTGCTTAGCAAAAAATGCTTTGCCTGTTTTGGCTATAAATAATGCTCACCACATGTTTACTAGGCAAGGTCGTGATTCCCTTTCATCTCAGTTTGGTGAGAGACAAACCAAGAAATGTTGGGAAGAGTTAATGAATCCATGTGTAAACTCAGCAGACACTAAAACTCAATAGGAAGSCAGAAGCAGGCTCACCAGAGAGAGAACACTTGGGCCCTACTCATTGCCAGCAACTTAGCTCATACATTTCTCATGCAATCAGCATTATATAAAAATTACAGTGACTAAGAAACACAAAAATAACTATTGCAAGAGGGCAAATAAGTCCAAACTTTCCCTCAAAAGAAGGCTACAGTCAGTGTATTCATTTTTCTCCTTTTACTTCACGTTTCTTGTGTTTGAGGTGACACCATAGCTCAGTTTTAAGGGGAAAGTTGTCTTGGGAGCCTCTTCCATAATCTGGTGGTTTGGTCCTGCTCCTGTGCACCAAGACTGGCCTTTCAGCTTGCTGGGYTGGTCTGTGGCACTGCAAACCCACAAAGGGAAGGGCTGGCAGAGGTGTCTCCTCCTCAGCTCCTGTGGAGAGGAAGCAGCAGCAGCTGTCCTGTGCTGCTCTGGGTTCAGGCACCTGCTGAGTGTTACAGTGCTCTGAGCAAGATGGAAAAATGTGGGAGCTCCTGACCAGACTCATGGCAGATTTTAGCTGTGAGTGAGGCACCTGTTTTCCCAGAGGACTCTTTCTATAATCACTGACATGCCTGACTGCATTCCAAAATGAGAGGGTCCAGAACATTTGAGGATCTCTGAAATGTAGGCCATTAGATTTCAGACAAAAAACTTCTGTCGGCAGCCTCTTTTGTTCATACCTARAATGATTTGTCCTTGTTCTAGGACTTAATGTTGTGTTTGGCTGGCTCCTGAATGTCATTATCCTCCTTTGCTTACCAGGCTTGATGCCCCCTTCATGTTTCCTRCTCAAGTTTAGTTTTCCATGATGTCAAGAGATTGCAGGGAAGCTGCTCTGCTGATCTCTTCATTCAGAGACTCAATAAATAAGTGGGACTTGCTAATGTTACATTATTATTATTTCCAAAGTTCCCAGAGCTATGGAARGTTCTGACAGCTCATGCAGAGTACAAGGCTGTTACGATTTATCTTTCACTAAAATACACTAATGAGAAAATTTCTCATCAGACCTCAACAAGAGCGTTTTGTTCCTTATAATGTAATGTTGACATATTTGTGTGCTGCTGTTCTGGGCCTGGATGTCAAAGCACATTAGACTTGTACATTGTAGTAATGAATTTGGTTGGTAAAAACAAATTAACATTTACCTTCCATGGTTCCAGTTGTTTTATGGTATTTTCAATTCCACTGTTGTGGAATGTTCACAAGCAAACATCTGGAAAAATAGATTAGCCAAGGTCATCTCCCTAATCTGAACTCAGCAAGAATCTTGAAATACAGGGAAATTCAGAAACGTATTTGAAAACAGACCAAGTTCATCTACAGGGTCCTATCCTAACTCTTCTTTAATTTATCAAATACCTGGGAAAGCAATGACTTTAGCCATCTCATTAAGCATACAGATTAAAACAGGGTTTAGTCTGAATTTAAAGTGGTGGCAATGAATATTTTAGCCTCCAGTGATAAATTGCATGCCAGAGTTTTCTTGTCTGTCCAGCCTGGGCAGTAACCCTGAAGGGGCTGGGTGTGCAGTGCTTATCCTAAGTGTATCTCTAACATCCATCCAACCCTTCACCAGAGCAAAGAGGATGTATCMTGTCATCAGACATGAACTTCCTAAGCAGGGTTCTACTCCAGCTGACAGTAATGAACTCTGACTGTGGAGCAGAAGTTATTTTTGTCCTCAGTGACAAACTGCCATGTCCTGTTATCTGGAAGATTTAAGGCYTGACACACTCTATTTCATCTAATGGAAAGAGTTCAAAAGGAAAAGACAGGTTAACATATGCCTGTAGGAATGGATATGGAGCTGTATTTCCCCAGGTAGCCAGGAACTAAATTCCCGTGATTTTTCTCACCATGGTGCTTTTTGTCCGTTCATTTTATTTAAAGGTGTGCTTAAACTTCAAACAAGTACTGGAATTASCATCCCAGCATCCCCTCAGCTGGCCACTCTTCCCAGGAGAAGATAAAAAAAGGCTGCATTATCACAAGTAATTACTCCTGACTGCCTAGACATTCTACCAAAAAAGTGACAATCACCATTTGAAACTAAGAGAAGAGATGATGACAGCAAACACCTTGTTGCTTCTTTTTTCTGTTAGAAATGTGTGGTTATGGAATAGTTTAAACTAGTGACATCCCTTTAGGTGAACCTCACAGTCCAATGCAGTTACCTTTTCCTGAGGGCAATTTCATTTAGTATTTAGCTCCAATCAGCCTTTTACCTTCTGTCTGATATTTTGCACTTTCAGTGCTGTGAGGCAGTGACTGAATTTTTGCTCTGGTTTTATGCAGTTCTTGAGCCATGATTAGGACTCCTACAGCAGCTATTGCTACCAACATTGCACAGCCAGACATTCAAAGTGTTCTTTGCRGGGGTTTCTCTGTCAGACTCACATTTCCAAAGTTCAGCACACAGACAAGTATTTGGCCCAGATACTGAAATTCCACACAGTGTTATAAACCATGGAAGTATGACATGTCCTAGAAACACTGTGCCCTGGTTCATCTTTAAAGACTCATGCATTTAATGGAATTTTATCTTCCCAGACATTATGAATTCCATTAAAATTAAAAATACTTCTTTCGGGTTCCTGGAAATAATTAATTCATTTATACTTAAAATAAAGGGCAGATATTGTAGCAACTGTAGCTGTCAGAAAAGGRGACACATTAGAAAGGCTTAGGAAATACAGGCTGTGTTCCTGAAAGGCAGCTGAGGAGCTGCAGGGAATCARCAGTGCTGGGGCTAGGGACATTAAATTCTTTTATATCATATTAGCAAGGACCAAGGACCCTGAAGTGTGGTTTAATGACAGGACTCAAACTTTACAAAGATTCACAAAATCCTTTTTGAAAGTATTTGGGCAAGATGAGACTATGACAGTTACACAGAGGTGAACTAAGTATTGCTGCACTTGCCAACACCAAAGAAGTTCTTTTGCAAACATTGCAGTTACACCTTCCTTGTGAGGGAAGAGGAGGGGCAGACACTGATCTCCTCTTGGTGACCAATGACAGGACCCAMTTTAATGGCCTGAAGTTGTGTTGGGGAGGTTTAGSTTGGATSTTAGAAAAAGGTTCTTCACCCAGAGGRTGKYTGGGCACTGGAACAGCTCCCCAGGGAAGTGGTCACAGCTCCAGCCTGACAGAGCTCAATGAGTGTTTGGACAATGCTCTCAGGCACAGGGTGTGACTCTTGGKGTTGGTCCTGTGCAGGGCCAGGAYWTGGACTMAWTGGGWCCCTTCCACCYMAAGATATTCTATGATTCTATCAATGAAGTTACAAAAAATAATYGTGCAGAAGCAAAGTAGCAAAATGCTGTSAYAYATATCTAGTAAAAAYTAATCACATTGAGAACCTAAATGARGCMTGAMAAATCACCCAAGATATAGTAATYACCTTGAATACAAGGGATTCTGCTAGATACTTTCATCTTCTGGGTCTATCTGTGTCAGAAAAAGCAAAACAGAAGTCCACAAAAGTATAGGTCCTGCAAATGGGTGAATGAGAAGGGCCAGGAATATTGGATGACCTAAAGACAAGTCCTTGTYTCAAGATATAACTCTTCAAGCTGTTGTTTTGGGGGGGTTTGTTTTCTTTTTTTACCTATAATGGAAGTGACAGATTCTGTCTATCTGGGTCACAGTTTTCAGAAACTCTTGAAATGTTTTAGAAAAGGAATCCCTTATTTCCACTTTGCCTTTTGCAAACTCTATACACAACCATACTTAATTTTAAGATTTCCTTAATGGGACACTAAAGCATCTTCCCATCTTCCTATCACAGGATGGTTGAGTTGGTAGGGATCTTGACTTTCCCCTGTCCATGGGCAGGGACAACTTCCACTATTCCAGGCTGCTCCAAGYCCCATCCAWCCTGGCCTTGAACATATAACCCTCATATACATTTGCTATCTGGTTATTGACTGAATAATTCAAAACCCTAACATAACAATAAATGTGCATTAACAAGTATAATATTATTTTTTTTAAATGAACACAGATTCTAACTGCACTATTTAGCCTAAAAATAAGCCCAAGTCAAAATATTCATATCCAGGTCTCAATTTCCCTGTTTTTCAGGTGATATAGATGTACTGCTGGCTTTTAACTTACATCCTATTTAAATAGTCTTTGCATTTTTGTGCATGTTGCTTGTTTATCTTCTGCAAGACAAAAGAAACTCCAGGATTCCAGTGACTTTTCTTAGGGATTCATCAAAGAAGAATAAAAAWTGTATTTTTGTGAGATAGTGTGGCTGAGCTGAGCTGAGGAGCAGGTGTTTGGAATGCATGCAGAAGGATTCACTTGCTGTCAGTGTGTTTAAAGCTGGAGAAGCCAGCCAGCACTGTGCCCTACAGCTTGTAAACTCTGGTTGCTGATGTGATGAGAAACAGTGAATGTTCTGCTTACAAATTTAGAGTCTTCATCTCAAGAGGTTCCTACCAGATCCCAGGCTCTGCAAGAAATCCAGGTTCTTTTTTCTTGGCCAATATATTTCAGAACAATAATACATGTCATATGTGTGCCTTCTAAAAGCCCAGAAGAATGGTTTCCTTCTTGTGCAGCGTGAGCAGCTCTTTCAGTCTCCATGAACAAGTCACAGGGCTCTCTGAGAACYAGGAGGGAATAAATGAAGAATTGGAATATATATGTTATTTTTTTCTGGAAATTGTTCTCTTCTGTTTGTTTATAAGGCTTGCCTTCCCAGTTCATATGTCAAGATAAGTAAAGCAGTAATTGCAAGATGATAAATAATGCATTGTGTAAAGTCTAATAAACTGGAATTGTGTGAGAAGAGAAGACTCTGAGGAGACTTTGTAACAGCTCCTCATATGTACAGGAAAGATGGAGATGGACTGTTTCCAAGTGGAAAGGACAGGTGGAGTGACAGGACAAGGGGCAATGCCTTTAACTGACAGAGAGCAGGTTTAGATTAGATATAAGAAATATTAGAAGTAAGTTCTTTACTGTGAAAGTGAGTGACTGGTACAGGTTGTTCAGAGAAGCTGTGGCTGCCCCATCCCTGGAAGTGTTCAAAGCCAGGTTGGATGGGGTATCCCTGGGCTAATGGAAGGTGTTCCTGCCCATGGAAGTGGCATTGGAACTTGATTATCCTTAAGACTGCTTCCAACTGAATCCATTCTACAATTCTATTCTTTACTATGGAATGCATTTACATAAGGTTAATGAAGAACACAGTTTTGTACCCTTTTTCCTTCTTATTTCTTACTTCAGAAATATAAATAAGCAAAAAAAAGCCAAGTTTTCCAGTAATATTCTTCATGGATTAATAAAAGTAGAGATGGAAAAAGAGCAGAGCAGTTGTCAGAGAAGCCTGCAGACACCAGAGTTTGCAGAGACAGCAGAAGACAAGGCATCTTGAGACAGCACATATATGAGGTTTTTAGTAAAGTGAATGATGCATGSCAGGGAGCAGATTAGGAGAGGAGAAAATGCAGGAGCCTGCCTTATTCTGCCTGCAAGACATTTTGAGAAAGATAGAATTTAATCTTCTGAAGAAGCAGTATGGATGAGAAAAGTCCAACAGTATTAGAACTACTATTTTTCTTCATATTTCATGGTTATGAGGGAGATCAGGGCAGGAGTGTCACAAAACCAGCTGTTGCTATGTACTCTAKAAAATTGTGCTTTTTGTCCCAAGCCAGGAATTAAAGAATCATGACAAAACTGAATAGAAAAAAATAATGAAATTTCTTCCAACAAAGCCAAAAACTGAAGATATGAGCTAATGAGCTTATACAACCCAAATCATGTTTTAACCTGCATCAGCTCTTTGTCACTCAGGRCATGGTTTATATTCTGATTTCTGGAACAGCTGGAATAAATAAATCACCCAAGMAGCAACTGCTTGAAACATGAATAAAATCTTATGAGTTGACCTGATGTCTTATAATCAGAAAGTATTTTGGCTCCTGAAAAAAGTGGCAGTCGTGGTCACTTGAGTTCACAAACTGTCAGTTCCTTCCAAGGTGCCAGCATATTACCTCCAGAGTATTTGAGTTCCAGAAAGACAATYTTGTAAGAAATTTTATTAGAATGTTTATGAAATTAATTACTGGAAAAGTTGCTGGTGTTTGTTTTATTTAAAAGAAGTTTATAGGTAAAAATTTATCTAGTTTCTGTATACGTATTGAATTAAATATTACTGTGTTTCTTTTAGAGATGGATGGTGTGAACTCTTAAAAATTTTTTCRTATTCATTTAGAAAAATAACTCTTTGAGTGTCATTAACTCCACAGTTCTCCAGAAAAAATCTTATATACACTGAAAAAAAAGTAAATTATTTTATTCATAACCACTGTAACAAGGTTACAAATTCTGTATTTTCAAACATTCACTAATTCCATCATTCACACATGCCTATATTGGACCCCGTGCTGAAGTGTCTCTACCAAACAACCTCAGCTTTACACAGAAGCAAATTGGGGAAAAACACTTTACAGAACACAGAGGATTTGTCATGCCAGGCATAAAGACAAAACAAGGTCTGCTTTTCAAAGCTGCAAGCTTATTGTGCCATGAGCTGAACATTGGCGGAAATTTTTACAACCCTTTTAATCTGTCCTTGACACTTTTCCTTTCTAAAAATATCTGGTACATCTTGCTGGCACATACAGGACCAAAAGCCTTATGAAATTCTATTGAATACACAAAGCAGAAAAGCTGGRGTTTGGTGTGATGTCAGTGTAAGGAGGACACACACAAACCATTGCAAAGGGCCCAGCAGCTCAGCTGGGAGCTTACAAGGTTTTCCTAGACTCATGCATGAGGAATGCGACTCCCCATGAATTCAATTGTGGATCAGATTTGTCTTTTGGGATTAAAGCCCTCATTAATACGTTGGGAGGATGTGAATTCAAAGAGGGAGTTGGACAGTGATGAATGTCACTGTGCATGCTGAGAACTCCTGCTGCACATTTCATTAGCGTGGATCTTGCAAACATGTTCTTGCCATAAATCCAMCCCAAGCTTACAAAGAACTGCCACRAGGTTGGTCATATTTTAAAGTTTCCTGAATTTTGAAAGATTTTACTGGTTTGAAAAAGATTCTTTTGATAACATTATGGCCTTGCTGACTCCAAGAGGAGTTTTGCTGTTGATGTTAGCAGGGTGTGGTGGGCTGACCCTGGGTGGACACCAGGTGCAGCCATGGATCTCCATGGGYTGCAGGGRCACAGCTCCTCTCTGGGGTCTTCAACACAGCCTGAAGGAGAATCTCCACTCTGGCACCTCCCTTCTTCACTGGTCTCTGCAGAGTTGTGTCTCTTGCATATTCCCAATGCTTTCTCCAGCTGCTATTGCACAGTTTTAAGGGTTTTTTACCCTTAATTATGTTATCCAGAGGCACTTATAGCTGCTGCTGATGGGCTCAGCCTCAGACAGCAGTGGATCTGTCTTGGAGCCAGCTGGCATTGGCTCCATCAGGCGTGGGGAAAGCTTCTGGAAGTTCCTCTCAGAAGCCACCCATGTAGCCAAAACCTTGCCATCACAACCCAATACACAAGGCCAGAATTTGCAGTCTAATGGCTGAAGAGGGYATCTGTAAAACCAGCAAGTGTTCAATGAGCCACTGGTTAGAACTTGCACTGATCCACACTCTGCTCATGTTACTGTGGCTCCAGCTCAAATCTGCAGTCTTTGAAGCACTTAATTTCTGCTAAGATACTTCCTATTTTAACCTAAAAAACTATAGCAAATTGCAGCTCACYGTGCCCTGAGAACTTTCTGTGAATGTGTGTTGAACAGAAACAAAACCCAGAACTTGTGAACCAAGTCTGACTCTGCTTTCCCAAATGCAGTTACAGAGTGTCTTCAGCAGAGGAAGATGCAGTTTCCATCAAGGAAAACMAAATGTGTTGAGGCCTGAGTGAAAACATGAGGACTGTCCTTGCCCTTTGGTTCTCCCAAACATACACTCCTGCCTGCCCTCTGAGTCCTAGAAAAACAACGAGTCATTAAACGTGGTTTGCTGTGAAGACTTCACCAGTGAGACAGTGGCTGTGTCCTGATGGTTGACAATAAAATGCCTTCTCAGCCTGGCAGGTGAAATTCAGTGGCAATGCACATCACATGCCTGCAGCATGGYTTTGTGCCTCTGGGGCTGTGCCAGGATGCTCATCACAGCCACCATTTKTGCTGCAATGAGGTGCTGGACAAAAAGGCAGCCACAGTTTGGTCTTATGAAACAAATCAGGATGTTCCCCCTTCACACAAGCAGACTGACACTCAGGACTCCTGGATATAAAGCAATTCTTGTTCTTAAAGCTGGTTTGGCTTCAAGGTTATGGTAATGTTAAACATAATTTATTTACATGCAATGTGGAATCTACRGGCATTAAACTGAAGAAGCAACTTGCCTGTATCTTAGAAATACTTGGTCAAAGTTTGGGATCTGCCTCGAGGCTCTAATAATTCTGAAAAATAGGTCACTCAGAAATAGTCCAAGTGCCTCATATTCCCAGTTACTGTTTGTTATTCTCCCAAAAGCATATGAAACAAACCCCCTCCACCATACCATCTTTCAAAAAGATTGTGGAAATGATCCTAGTGTCAGCTACACACTTCATAACATCCCTACCAGGAAACTGCATTGCACATTTCTGGGGAGAATAAGATTCAGYATATATTTTCATCTTGTTTTTATCCTTTTTCTCCATGGAAAATATTCTCACCTTGGCTGCAAATTTAGATAAAGTTTCAGTCTGTGAGAGGAAAATTATGTGGCAGTTTGTTTTTTGGGTTGTTTTGGKWTTTTTTGTTGTTCCTTTCTCTACTGTTTGGTTACTTTTAAGCCTTCTTGGAGACCTGATATAACCTTAGTTTTCTACGTTTTTGCACTTGAGTCAAATATCTGACTGTGATAAATGGCCACAATGAAGCTCTTTGGAAAATTGAGCTGTATCACTCCTGCCTCTGTTGGAGAGCTCCTATATAACAAGATTATAAATGCTTTTTCCTTACTACCCCAGATCCAATAAAAGGAAAAAAAAGAAGAATTATGAAAGAACTGTTGATGTCCTCTGACCAGCTGATGGTGTCATCTGCTATTTATATTCTTAAAATTTGTTATGTTATTTAAGAGCTGTTATTGCTTTTACATGATGCTTCATCCAAAAAGGGCTACATGAAAAATTCAGCTCAGCTAATCAGCATAACTACATAAGTGATAGAAATTTCCCATAAAAAACAGGAGAGACATAGGAGGAAAAAAATCAGCAGAAAGAACCTGATTTATTTTTGTGATCAACTACTGACTTATGGTAATTTGGAAAAATTCAGAACAAGCAGAGGCAACATTGGCAGGACAAGGAAAAACTGAATGCAATCAAATGATATTCCAGTGCTCACAATGAAACCATTGCACACTGCAGCTGATGTTAGGATTTCAATCCTCAGAGACAGAGAGTTGATTCAAATGCCAAGCTCTTTTGAAATTGTCATATACGCTTGGAGTTAAAAAGATGCAGATTTKGATTCTGTTTCAGCTCCCAGCAATAGACGTAGGCATTCAGCCCATCATTTAAAGCATTTAATCCTCTTACCTGAATCTTCACAAAATTAAATATATTCACAAAACCTTTGAAAGCACAGAATATTTAATGTAATCACCACAGAGAGCCAACAGAGGGTGCCCATAACCACACAAAAATCTCCAAAAGGTCCAACTCTACCTGAAGCTGTTTTGCCACTGTCTTCCAACACCTTAGAGAACTTASAGGGAAGTTGGAAGTGCTCTCTTCTCTAGCATGCATGGTAGCAGGTAAAGAGAGACCGGGTACATGTTCTTCCATGGAAATTTTCATTTGGATTTAAGGAAAAAAGATTATTCATCTTGATAAGAATTAAACACTGAAACAGGCAGCCCAGCAAAGTGGTGGAATCCCCTTGGCTTAGAAATATTCCTTGGCTAGACAGTCCTCTGGAAAATCATATCTAAGGCCTGGCTGTTGGCTGGAGATTGGTACAGATGATCTCCAGAGGTCCATTCCAACATGGAATTTTCTGTAATTCTAACCCACAATTCCCCACTTCTATTTTTTTTAAATTATTTTGATAGTGCTCAAGAAACAGTAAGTTGTGAAAAGCACATGTTCACCTACTGTACGAAAACATGAGGGAAATACAACCCTTAAGCTCTGTCCAGAGATTCAGACATTGCTTGGAAGTCAAACCAAGGCATTCAGCTGGGGTGAGAATCTAGAGACTSTGGTCATGAGTGCTCTGTCTATCCCAGTTAAACTGGGGATGCCTGGGGACAGAGACCAAGAGGCAGTGAGGGCTCTGTATCCMTGTTAGCAAACTCCCATTACCTCCAAAAGAAGGACCTGCAAGCAAATGYTTCTTTGRGCTGGCCAGTCCTCACTGCCAGGASCTCCTGTGCAGGGTGGGTGCAAAGAGGGACAGGCAAAGCTGCTGCCAGATAATGTTCAAACAATTTATCAGACAGATAACAGCRTTTCAGGAGCCAGAAATGTTCCTGGGCAAACCTGGATTTAAAGCCTAAAAATATGAGAATAGGAAGAAATAGGTCATTATTTCACTGCACATAGGCCAGCAACCAAACACAAGTTAGCACAAGGTATTAATTCATTCCACTACAAAAGCATAAGTTTACTTTCAAACCAAAATAAAAAGTACTTAGCTTGCGGAACAGATATGGTAAAAGTATCTCATAAATCTGTAAAATATAAAATACTACATTATTAATGGTTTTATTAGTCAAGAGAAGGGTGGAAAATTAAACAAACACAATGTCCTTGCTGTCTGAAARGAGATAAATTGTTCACATGAGTACATCCAGGGTTATGGTGGACTGAGACTACCAGTTGGACTCATCACTTTTTTTTTTCTGGGCCCTGGCTCATTGACAACACCATTACAGAATTTATTTCCTGATTCTTCAACAGGCTTGTATTGGGTTTCTTTTGCCAGATTTTGGTGGTGGAGGCCTACAGAGGTGACTTCTGTGAGAAGCTGCAGGCAGCTTYCTCCATGKCTGATAGAGCCAATGCCAGGCAGCCACAAGGTGGATCCACCAGTGGCCCAGGCCAAGCTCATCAGCAGTGGTGGTGATGCCTCTGGGCTAATGTACTAAGAAGGGGGGATAAAAGAGCTCAATTTCTACAGCAATCAAGAGAGACAGGAGTGAGAATGCACAAGAGGAACAGCTCTGCAGACCCCAAGGTCAGTGCAGAAGGAGGGGGAGGAGGCATTCCAGCCCCTTGCAGCCTCTGGTGCAGACCATGGTGAGGCAGCTGTGTCCCTGCAGCCCGTGGAGGTCCATGGTGGAGCAGGGATCCACCTGCAGCCTGGGGAAGACCCCATGCCAGAGCAGGTGGATACCTGAAGGAGGCTGTGACCCCTAGGGAATCCCATGTTGGAGCAGGTCAGCTGGCAGGACCTCTGATCCTGAGGGACCCAAGKTGGAGCAGCCTTTTCCTGAAGGACTGCACCCCATGGAAGGGGAGCACACATTCCAGAGTCCCACGTGCAGTTCAGTGGCCCCTGTCACTTACAGGGCAGGGAACACCACTCTTCCTGAGCCCAAACAACAGACATGCCTCCATCTGTCAGTCTGTCAGGGAAGCATGTGTAGATCTTCCCTACCTTCTACTGTCCCTTCCCAAAGCAAATGGCCTAGAGCTGGGCCAGGTGCTAGGAATCTTTCCCTGGTTTTCCCAGAAATGAGTCAGTGGGCAGGATGCCAGTTTRTTGGGTTTCTATGGGACATCCTGGGGAGCAGTGGTTCCACAACCCTTTGCTTTTCTGTACAATCCACTTCAGAGACTTTCCCTGTCATTGAGCTGTGGACTTCTGTGGGCACTCAGAGAGATGGGAAGGAGAACCCAAAGGGATTAGAGGAGTCCTGACAGCCCACATGGTGCTGCAAACCACAGTGTAGATGAGTAACAGCATGTGATGACACTTAACATGACTTTTCCACATCTCTCACACGGTGTCTGAGGTAGAACCATCCCACTCATCCCAAACCAAACCCTCCACTACACAGCAGGGACTTTCACACAGCACTTTTCACTTGCCCCTGCCTGCTCCATCTGCCTGTTCTACAACTCAGCAGCAGCCCTCAGGCATCTTTTGTCACAGCCACCCCTACCACACCAAATACATTTCTCTGTCATTAACAAACTGTTACCTTAGAGAGCTGAGTCTGGGCTCAGGAAATGAGGAGTGATAAAGGCTCAATGTACACAGCACCCCCCAATCTCATGGGATGAGACCCTGCACCCAAGGATGAGGATGTGTGGTGAGGATGGAGTGGATCTCTGCACGCCTGCCCTGCCCCAGCCCTGATGGCAGCTCAGAGGAAGGGTGTGCAGAGATGTCCTGGGGACAGCGGTGTGGGGCCAGCCCCAGCTCTCAGCTGACCACACTAAGGGGTGTCTGGCTGCCAGGGCCTGAAGGATCTGCAGGCGAGTTTGGCAGCGTTTTGTGGCAATGAAAGCATTGTGAACAAATGCTATGCATGTTCTTATTCTGCCATCTTGTGACAGGCAAAGGAAACGTTTGTGCACTGAGACTTTACAATGATATTACTATTATAGCTATATGCAGCTATTATAAAATGGGAGTTACAAGCAATTTCCAGTAGCATGCTACTGAAAACTAATGCCTACAATCAGTCTGAAAATTAGCTACTGATTATTGATTTCTTTTAGTTTACTCGTCTGAAAACTTGAACATTCATGCATCACTGCAATTTTGAACATTTTTTCAAACATAACAAAGTCACATTCTCTTAACATCTGTATCTCATTTTGGACAAGGATCAAGTSTGGGAACAAGGGACACATTTTGAAAAAGCCATGGTAATTATAAAAAGCCAGTTAATTTTTTTTGTTGTTGTTGTTTTGTCTTTTGAGGGGGAAAGCTTATAGAGTTTAAAGACTTCGAACACCCTTCATTTGCTGAAAAGGATCTTTCAGAATGCAGTGTTTCTCAGGAAGGACTTACTTGATGCAACCACTTTCTTGCAAGTTTCTTGGAATTTTCTAGCTGCCAAGGCTTTACCTTCAGTTCTCAGATGCTGGTCTCACACTCTGCATTGTTCTGCACACTGATTATATAATAGATTGACATCTTAAAAAATTGTTCCTTCAGGTAGCTGGTGGCATGAGTCTTACACTGCTTTGAAAATTAGCACTAAAACCTTAAGCTGACATGGACTGGAAGCCAAAGAAGGGACTATAACCTGGGGCTACCACTTCTGCTSTTATCTAAGGCTCTGCATCAACTTCTCAATCGGATTCAACTGCAAGTTGAATTTCAAACAGTTACCTGTTTCAAAATTTTCATCAAAACACCAGCAATGCTGGAATTTGGGACACTTTAGATTAAAAATTAGGGTCAGTGGAACAGTAATGACAAAAGGCAGTTTATGAGATTGCTGAGGCTATAAAGATACAGTTCCATGGCACATACTGACTTTTTTTGCATGTAGGGGTCTATGCCTCTATTCTGTATTACACAAATTACCTGCAAAGGTGAACAAGGTAAATGGATGAACTCAGGAAACAGATCCTTCCCTCAGTAACCAATTCACTTGGAGTTCCCCGAGTTACCAGAGATCTCCAACTGGAAGCTGTTCTACAGCTGCTGCTGCCTCCCCTGGAGAAGTTCCTTTTGTTGGTTGCCAAAGAGAGTGAGAGGTGGCATGGAGTAAGAAAATCAGTGAAATCAGTGTGCACAGCCCCTGCCTCAAAGCTCCAGTGGAAGGAGTGCAGATTGTTAAATGGAATGGGGGGGAAGCAGTGGGGAACTGCAGTGCAAATACCCTTGTGATAGATCCAGTGTAAAAACTGGACTGATGCAAGCTGTCTATCACTTCCCCACAGCCCCATATGGAAGGACAGTCTGAATAATTTATTCCAGAGACCTTGCTCTCTTTTTATTTTCTGAAGAGAAAGTTGTTACCTCTGTATTTTAATAATTTGAGACATCTTCGAGAATTAAAATTGTGGCATATATAAATGTAAAGGAAGAAACAAAAGAAGTTTCTACTTATCTCTGCATCTACATATTTCTGGTGATATAAATCCAGAATATATCTATTATATATATATATGAGATATATATAAATTACCATCCATGGCAAATTKTTTTCAGATTACTCTTCACTTGCACAAGTAATCATAAGTGTGTTTTATTCTGTCCTTGGGTTTGATAAATAGTTCAAAAATTAAACAAAAGAGCAAGCCCACACTTAGGCTTTAAAATTTCCAGCATATTTATTTACATAATTAACTAGTAAAGTCATCTGTATTTTTACTGACAACGCCTACCTTTCCCTGATGTGTGACTGAGTTCTGTGACTCTTCATAAAATGAGTATCTGCTACAGCAGGGTTTAGCATTTGTCTCTTCCCACTCTTCTGGACATTTAGGAAATGCAGTGGTCTCTTGATGTTTGACTGCAAAAYAAGGAATGCACTGTAACATACAAAGTCCTAAACTTTCTATAGAGAACATGCCTAAATAAGAAGATTTTATTTACCCTTGATTTATGGTATTCATCTTATGTAACTTCAGGCACCAACCACGTGGAGATTTACAGCTAAACCAGTCACTTCAGTGTCTTTTTATAGGGAGCTAAAATGTGATTGTGTTCTTCTCCACTTCAGTTTTCTGTCTGGAGATCAAAATGAATTTATACCTAGACCATAATGACAAAAGTAAGTGCTTCTCCACTGACTACTGTAAGTAGCTCAAGTGTAAGCCAATCTTTGGTTAAGTTAAAATACTGTATCAACACATTAATAAGTATCAATTTAAAGAACAGCTCTCMTTTTAGTCTCAGTTCTTCATTTCAGTCAATGTTGTATAATTGTAACGTTTTATCAGGACTTGTTGCAAGACCTACATTAGCTAAATTGATTTGAGTCTGAGACACAGCACAGCCACCTCCCCCAAAGCCTTTCCTAAAGCTGAATTTTGTAATCTGCAAAGGCTGATGACAGTCACTGAACAATCTGTAGCATTTACGTGCATCTGGGCCAGCTTAGAAAGTTGTTTGCAYGGTGTGACAGTGGCTTCAGTAGAGCAGGGGGGAAAACCTACTGAAAATTTCTGCTTCTGCATGGATAACTTTGTCTTCTGGAGGTGKGAGAAGGAAGGGGAAACAAAATCTTTTCCTCATTCTTCCAAAAGAAGGAGCTTCAAGCAGACAAATTATTGAAAAGACAGTCCAATCTCCTCTTGGTCTACTAGAAGATCTTGAGTATATTATTATCATATATTGTTAGCCAGAATTTGCAGGGGTTTCAATCACATTCACTGGTTCACAGAGAGGTATGAGATCTGGAGATCTCAGAGAGGCAGAATAGCAGAGTCCAGCTGTGCAGTATGGTGGATTTATAGACATGAAAGGTTTCAATTTTACTGAATGATTAAAAGAATAGATTGAAAAATTTCAGCACCAGAAACAGTTTTTATTGGGTTCAGTTGGTTGGTTAGTTTTCTGGAAARTTACTTTACTGTGRCCAAAAAAACACCTAAAGCAAACAAATCMACCTTTGTTTGTCATTCTAATTAAGCTAAAACTCTACATTAATATGATATGCAYCTAAATATTATTAAAATTGTACTCAATTTTTACAGCTCAATTATAGTTGTATTGTCCTTACAATATTAGACATACTGAAATTCTTTTTGTCAACAGCACCTAACTTTAATGATTTTCTCTATCCCCCATTTTTGACAAAGCTTTGAAATCCAATGAATTGAGTTTCACTTCTCACTTACAAAATTAAATTAAAACACTGAGCAGATTCTAGAGAGTGAGAAATAGAAGTAGAAACAGATAGTTTCTCTTCTTTACAGGAGAAAAGCTGGAGTTTTCATATTGCTGTGAAGTCATGCAAGGTAACACTGAAGTCCAGACAGTTTCCAACCTTGACAGGAGCTGGCAGGTCAAAATAAGCTTTTAGGCACAGCTTTTACTTGATCTACAAACTGATGTGAAAGCTAAAAATAGAGCTTATCTTTCAGTAAAATTTAATTCACCAGAGATGATTCAATTAGGTAAAGCTGAAATCAAGTTTTTCACCCAGAAAAAAAAAAAAACCAAACCATAAAGCCAGGGTTATTWAAAAAATTACATTTGTGAAGTGTTTAGTAGCTACCATTCAAGTTCAAGTCATATGCTACAATAATTCTCAGTAGCCTAAAAAAAAAATAGCTGAAAATCTAAGATGCAATTAGGAAGATTCTGCCCAGTTTCCTGAAGCCCAGCTTTTGCAGAAGCCTGTGTGAAGCTGGAATGGTACTGCCCCTGCTGAAAGTTCTCAACTGAGTGCTATTGAAAAGACTCAACAACAGAACTTCAGAGTAAGGGAAAAACACAGTCTCCCCTAATCTTTGAGCAGCCTATTTTCCYTCGAGTTCATGTGTCATTATCTCAGTAGAGCTCATGGATTTGGAACCATGTGTCCAGAGACCATGCCTGTCTCTGGGACCTCTCTGAGGGATATTGAGTATTTGTAATTGAACCCTCACTGACCTTTACAAGTTTTGGGTCTTAAACACATTTTTTTGGTTACATATAGAAGTGTGTTGTGTCATAAAATCCAGGCTGTGAAAAAGAAAGAGGAAACCTTAAGAAAAATCTGAGCTACACCTGAGGAGCCTTTATGTAGGCATGGTCAATATGTATGCAGGTCATCACACTAGCAGAGAAGCAGTGTCAGAGAAGAATAAAACTAAATTACACTAAAGAAGGAATAATTGCAATGCTTTGAAAAATCATCAGTAACATCTTTTATGCAATTTTAGAAAAAAATTATTTATTCACATTTTTTTCAATTTATCTTTCTTTGAGTCTCATCCAGGAATGTCCCCCTCCCACTCCCTCTGTCTGGAATGGGAATCTGATTCTTTAAGTACTTTCTCTTCAACTTACTTTTCAACTCTGTCCCCAAAGCTGAAATTTCAGTGACTAATTGTACAGAATTTGGAATACTTCCAAGCCTACCTTGTCCTCATTGGTTTGACAACGTTCCTGTGCTCTGGTCATTAGTACAGCATGACCCTGCAGAACTAACTCAGCCATGAAGCAAGTTAATCAGTAAATGAATAGAATTCTTGAACAGAGAAGTTTTATCCTGAGTTCACCAAAGCAATTATTTGTTAATTAATTCTCTGCCAGGCACAAAGTAAGACAAATATAGGAAGTATGATCTTGAGAGAAATTATTTTCTGGGGAGAAGGTCAAATCCTAAACTGATGTAAATTGTCAGAGCTTGCTTTACTTACATTGAGCCATTRTAATTTATACCTTCTGAGGATCTGGCCATATTATAAGATTCACATTTTAAATTTCATTCTTAATCCTAAAAACCAATAGTAAACCCATTGCCAGTTATGCCTTTCTTCAAAGAAAATGAGTTTCCTCTGAAAAATTGCTTCATATGTCTCAAATCATAAACAACAMAACTGGTATATCTTCATTTTCTATATATACACAGAAGTGTCCCATTAGACAATATTCAAATATCTAGAGTCTGATTTTTTTAAAATTTTTTTTTAAGTTCCTTAAAAATATATACATATACTTACTAAACTGAGACAGCATTAAAATCCCCAGAAATATGCAGATTAAAACTTGGGAAAAAAAGCTTTGGATTGAATATTTTTTTTTATATTTGAAAAATTAACTCCTGTGASCAAAACTAAATTAAACCATAGTTCAGACTGCTGCAGAAGCAAAACATCTTGCAACTCTCAGACATTAAATACCAAGAATTAAATACCAAGAAACACCAAGACTCTCTTCTTGTTCCCATTTAAACCAGAAAGATACTTACCTTTCAATTAAATGGAAACGAAAGCATGTTTYRAACCAAGCAACCTCTTCTTTATTTCAGAACCCAATTTTTTAAGATTGGACGATGAAATGGGGTTTCCAGGTTTTCAGATGTGCTTTTTGTAAGCCTTTGAAGGGATTTAACATTCAGAGGATTGACAGGTTTAGTCAATAAAATCTCGAGGCACCATTACTTCAAGTCACTTTGGAATGAAGAGACCATCTAATCTGCCAGCAGATCATTGAATGTACGCACCTYGTTAATCCTGCAGTTGAGAGTCTAGATAAAAATTGATTTTTATCAGATTTTTTTTTTTATGAAAGCATTTTGTATGCTGGTTCTGCCAAAGGTGCTGTTTAGTGTGGTTGCCTAGGTATTGTAGCTTCTCACGAAGGGYGATGTCAAGTCTTTGTGCTCCAATTCCATCAGCACTCTGTTTCATTGCTCTCAGCCATGTTTGCAGCTCTGTAATCATACTTATGTGAGAGGGAGATGAGAAAAGCCTTTCATGCTGGACTCAGAAGGAATTGCACAGGTGTAGCTGAAAGCAAACTGCTTCATGCCCAAACTTCGTATCCGAGGTGCCTCAGGGGTTATCATTAATAGAAGTTTCTAAATGTGCAACACTGAAATGTCTTCACTGGGAAATTGRTTAAAATTCCTCTAAGCTAAGCCAAGTCAGACGTGTATCTCATCTGTAATTTTGCTATAAAATCTCCTGTTATACTTCAATATTTTTTGCATTCCTGATAGTCAAACACAAACAGAATAGCAGTGATAGATGTGTTTTCTCAGAACTATTATTACTTCCAAGCTCACTGCAGCATCCCCAAAAGGGTGCTTCTGAGATTCTTGTCTCTTGCAGGACAATGGGATTCGTGTTGTTTGCAGACACAACAGAYTGAACAATCAAAGGTGACAAAAAGGTGTGTTATATGCCTGGAGGCAACCATTTTATTCACTACCACTACTAGTCCTGCAAATATTCCTGTTGTAATTGCTTGGATTCCATGGGACCAGCTGGTTATTTTACCACTCTTGGTGATTTAAAACATGGAATATATATCAAATACTATTCCTTTGTTTGTGATTAATCCCTTGCTGAAGGACATTGCTTGTTAAGGAAAACAGAGTGTTCTGGGCTTTAAAGAACAYAGAAAACATTTTTTAAAAATTAGGAGCACCCTATTACACATCTGGATAGCCCAGTTCCTTTTTCAGAGCACATTAACTGTTAAAACTAAAACTACATCTTATATGATGAAACAAAGTGACAGCATAGACCTTTATCAACAGACAAAAGCAGTTCTTCAGASAGAGGAGCCACTTCCAGTGGCTTTTTGTAGCAACGTGGATCTGGACCATCCAATAGATGTTCTGCAGACTCTCCTCTCTCCATCCTACTACAACTTTCCACAAAACTTGTAACAATTTTTTTCTTCCTCTTCCTCCCTCTCCCACAAAGAAAATGTGTTTTTTGTGTCTCCTTAGTTCCCTTTTCCCTTCAAAAAGGGCTTGGGAGGGAAACCATTGTAGAACAAAAGAATAAAATTATAATAAGTATTTACATGTACAAGAACCAAAACTAAAATTGCACACTAAATTAATATTTCTATGTACATATCACATYCCTTCTCCCTGCCTTTTCTTTCTCCAACCCTAAAACAACAGAGTAAGACCTTTAGGAAAAAAAAAAATTCTCTATATTTTCTTGAAGAATTTAATGCTATGTGGGCCTAATCCCTTTATGGCTTTTGAGAGTTAAAATAAGACATACCTTCTAGCTGTCACAACAGTAAAGTGAACTGCAGCCAAAAGAAAGCCAAGAATATCTACAGGGACCACTGTGAATAGGGAGTAACAAGTTTTGTGAAGTTCAGTCTCCTAAAGTGTGCCAAAAATTCATGTTCCTGCTTGTTTGTAATTTGCTTCACATAAAAATTACTTTATTTTTTCCCCATAATGTTCTGAAACTACACAGCCCTTTCATGCACAGATGAGCCCACTTTTGTAATAAAAAACTGCTTATGGTAAAGAAATGAAGGGTAAGGGAACTGTCTCCACTTGCAACATTTGTTTCACTAAAGGTAGTGGAAGATTACAGAAATTCTTTATTACTTCTCTATAAACTCCCTACATTCTTGCAAACAACTATTTTAGCTACTTGCCTATAAAAAGTAGATTAAAATATTCTTTACATTCCTTTTGCTCCTTGACCATGACATACGCAATGTTTCACAATATTTTTTTCAGAAGAAAATATGCATGTTTCTTCCAAAAAATATGTCAAGTTTTCTCCTTTAACAGATGGTGACAGTAGTCCATATCATGTTTCCTCATAGCCTTAGATTTTAAGCAAAACATTTTGGCAAATCAAGAGGTATAAATAAAGATTCAGATGTTTATTGAACACCACATAATTTAAATAAATCATATTTATGGATGTCTGGCTGAACAGAATTGATTGCCAACATATACCCTTTGAGCCTGAGTTTGTTATCTGATGCTTATCTCAGACAGGAAAACGTAGCATGTGAATAATTTATTCTTTTTTGTACTCTCCTTTCCCTACTTTTCAAWTTTTTTTTTATTTAAAGTAAAAACCCCATTTCTTTGAAATGTACTYGCATGCCAAATAAGTTTGGCATGTAAGAATCTGAAATAAATAAAACCCAGTCATTACCAGATAAATTTATCAAATAAGCCCTCCCTAAATGCCCCATTTCCTCTCCACAGAAATGAAAGTAAAAAACTATTTACATTGCAACATCAGGGCTTTCAGAAATGCAGCACTTCCCCCTTAGGAAGCAGGCTGCAGAAGCATGAACTCCCTGCTAAACAAGCCCTGAATTCTTGAGAGGTGTGATGCTGGAAACACGCACCAGCAAATCAGACAGGCATGAGTGCTGTGAAGGGACACATCAGGAGCAGTGATCCCAGCCTGGGGCAACCCAAACTTTGCAAGCCCAGCAGGTGTTCTCACATCCTCACCAGGACTAAGTATAGTCTATATATAGTCTATATATAATATAAGATATATATAGATATAGATATATAGTCTATATAGATATAAGAAATAAATCTTAAAACCACATAGTGAATAGATTTTTATATTTTATTTTTATAACTACAATTGCAATGAAACTTAGTAGGAAAAACTAGCAGTCTTCTAAAATGTTCATGCAAATAAGGGGGACCTTGGTTTTTTAGCACTGATATGTTCATAGATGGCAAATTCACACATTCCAATATAGAAGTGTCAGCATCCACAGCAAGATTTGATTTCCTTCTCATTTGCATTTTGATATGTGTACTAAAGTGGATGGAGTACATTCAGCAATGTCCCAGCCTCAATAAAATATTATGTGCTGTTTCCACCTCTGCTATGCACCAAGTCTGAAAGTCTTATCTCTTAAAAAGCTTTCATGGTGGCAATTATGCCTCCCATCTCAAGTTTCTCTTCATCACCTCCAGCAATCTCTCCTTACATTATAATTTTCATATGAATTGTTACTAAAGGCTTCACTCTTTCCAWAACAGAATTTCTCAATTTTTATTCTTTGTTTCCAGAATATTTTTAAAGATTATTTTAGACAAGAATATTTAAAAGATCTACCTCAAAATTGATGTATTGTCATTGGTTGAATTTGTTTTAAAACTAGGAAAGCAGCAATTTTCCTCAGTATTTGAATCTCCAGCCATCAGAATTAAATATCATTGTTCCCATCTTTATGTTCCCAAATGAAATAGTGGCTGAAAAAGAAAATTATGACTGTGTCCCRTGTGGCAACAAATAACACCAACCTCTGAAACACATTTTTAAAAGTGATTTTCTAAAGAATCCRCTCAAAAGGCCTGTACATGGAGGACACCATGAGAACCTGATTTCTTTGGTTGGCAATCTAATCCCAGACTGAGCATCTGTRCATATGGAGGAGTCAACACTGAACTTTATGCAGAGATCAGAGAAGCACTTGTACCCAATTGTTATGGCAGATATTCCATTTAGCAAGAAGCTACTGCACACCCTTCTCAATGTATTTGAAGCATATGATGAATTGTAATAACTTTATCTCATGCACTGGTTTTGGCTGGGATGGAGTTAACTTTCTTCATAGCAGCCTGTTGGGTGCTGGTTTGGATTTGTGACCAAAGCAGTAGTGGTACCACAGGGATGTTTTAGCTGTTGCTCTGCAGTGCTTGCACAGAGTCAAGGTTTTCTCTGCTTCCAACCCCACCCTGGCAGTGAGGGCTGGGGGGGCACAACAGGTGGGAAGGGGACAGACAGCTGACCCCACCTGATGAGGGTATCCCACACCATGGGAGTCATGGTCAGCAACAGCTGGGGAAAGAAGGAATGAAGAGCACACTTGGAGTGATGCTGTTTGTCTTTCCAAGTCAGTTATGCATGGGGGGGAGGCCTGTTTTCCTGCAGATGGGTGATACATGCCTATCCATGGAAGTAGTGAATGAATTCCTTATCTTGCTCTGCTTGAGTGTGAACCTTTGGCTTTGCCTATTAAATTGTTTCTATCTTGATCCATGACTTTTCACACTTTTACCCTTCCAATGCGCTCCTCCTTCCCACTGGGGTAGAGTGAGTGAGTGAGTGAGTGAGTGAGTGAGTGAGTGAGTGAGTGAGTGAGTGAGTGAGTGAGTGAGTGTCCATGTGGAGCTGATCTTCCCAATGGGGTTAACCCACAATATCTCAAAATTATAAAATCCCTCCTTCTGATGGAAAAGCATGCAACCATTCACAGGCAGTATAATCAGGTCACCTTTCTGTTTGCAGTGCCTTCCCAGGATAGAGCAAGCAGTGCTTTCAGATGCAGATCTGGTCACAGTTATACATCTTTGGAGTTAACCACACTAACCAGGAGCACCAGTGCTTTAGGCTCCATTGCTCTGGCAGTAAGCCCCATCTGCCCTTTTTCTATGAGATGATCTTTCTTACTTTGCTTTTAGCTGTTCTTGCATGGAAGTCTTGTGATTTTCGTCTTGTCAAACTCAAGGAAAGAGGTTAGGAGGATCTTATTTATGTGCAGTGAAGTAGAAAGCAGTGGTTTGAAAGCAATCACCAATTTACTGTGGCAGTTTGTACTCCATGTTTGCCTGCCAGGCATCTATTTTACATTTTGCACAAATATACAGGGCTGAGTGTTTTGTGCAAAGGCTTCCCTCCTCCCCCCTCAAGCTTTTGATTGCTTACAAAACACATGGAGAAGAAAACCTGAGAAAATAAAATACTGCCCCAGTTGCAGACAAATGTCTCTAAGATTTGAAACTACAGATCCAGCTAAAGCCACACCAGCATAGTGTTAATCCTGAGCAACGTCCACTCAGACATGAAGGTCTGTGCATCCAGTGTCTGCCTTCCTCCCTTGAAGTCCACAKAAGTCCTTGTCTGTGATGGAGCACTCACACAGTCGGTGCTCCCTTCAGCAATACTGAAAGTGGTAAGAAAAAGAGATAAAATACAGAATGTAAGCAGACAACAAGGTTGGTTAAAAACCCCCATTACTCTCCTGGCCTCTTTTCCCTGGTGTCTCTCTTGACTGTGTAGCTGCTGATTGCTCCAGCTGAGCAGGGTCTCAGGTCCTTCCTGCCCTCACCTTCCTGGCTGTCCCCAGCACCCCCCCATAGGAGACAGAAAATGCATTCTGCTGTCCCCAGATACAGGGGCTTGTGCTTGTTTTCTCTTTTGAGAATCACTCTCCAGTCTGATGCAGCATGGGCTCTGGAAGTGATGCATGGGATTTGTGACTTCTTTCCCGTTGTGTAARGCAGAAGACTCTCTCAATGCAGTTTCACTGGATTTCAGATTAGGCTCTGCCTGTATCACAGAGAAGTTCATTTGATCTCACATTCACCTTAGCATTTACAAAAATTTCCCAGGGAAAAAGCAGGCTCCAGCTAATTTACAAGTGAACTTCAGTAAACTCTGAAACTTAGTAGCAYGAGAGTGATTTATTGAGTTGCTAGAAAGAATGGAGTTTCCTGTTCTGCCTTGCTAAATCACTTTTGTAAAATATTAAAAGTGAGCTCCTATTTCTCTTTTGTATTCATGCCTGTAAAAACAGCCTCCAAATCTRTGAGATTATTTTGCTAAATTTCAATGTAAACAGAAGAAATGGAACAGCTCTAAAGGCGTCATTCAAGCTAAATTTTCTTGACTTCAAGAGGGCTTTAAATAACCTCTGAATTGAGAGAYGTAAAGTGTAGCCTAACAGAGGGTCTGACTGTACAGATGCAGGGAAATATGAAAGCACAAGGAATCAGTCATAACTTTTTCTTTTTTTTTTGGTCTCTCAGAGTTATACTTAGAAATTCTTGCATCGCTGGAACTCTTACTAAAGTCTATAAAATACATTTGAATTCTACATATTTTCAAATGGTTCTCAGCAGGTATTTTAAAATAGCATTTGGATTTTCTGTGTCTCTTTACCGACGCACCATGTTTAACGATTTGATATTCATGGCCAAAAAGAAAGTGATTTTTTTAAACATACACTATTATACTTCTATTTAGATATCTAAGTAGTACAACTTTCATGGCCTTGAGAGATGCACAGACTACCACTGATGTGTTTAGAAAAAGATGGTTTGGGACTAGATCCCTTTTTTCCCCCCACTGCCTGTTCCAAAATTCTAGTGAAATTTACTTACAATTTATTGTTCTTTCTAAATGCTAGCACAACTGATATTTAGACTATCTGAACATCAGAATAATTTTTCCAAAAATAAACTGTGGAATAGGAAAAGATCAGTAATATCTCTGAGTAACAGAAATAATCAGTATGATCTGTGTTCTATTGTTGAATTAAATGATTCACACATATGGTCCTGAAAACTACAGGCAGGCTGAGCAATATTCTTCTGGACTGGAGGTGGCTTCTATGGCTCTAAAATGACAAATGGCAGTAGAATTCCACTATCCCCTCTCTGTTTTAAAGTATCACAGAAGTAATGCTGTRTAGTATCTCCAAGCATTTTTATTAAAAGCCTTAATTTTAAAAAAATATGTAATTTGTTGGATGAAATCTGTCATAGCTACTTCCTTCCCAGGACAGCTCTAAAGCAAAGTTTRATCAATTCTATTTAGCCATTTTTAATATCCGAGAGAGACAAAAATGAATACGTGACAGCTGGTGCTATTAATAAAAACCATATTTTTTTAGTTTCCATTTTTCACATTGTGTTCTTTCAAAACAAAGGCTATTAGGAGCTTAGGGTTGTATTAACTTTTCTGACTTAGAAAACTTATTTTYATACAAGTATTTTTAACATTTCTGATGTTGTTAACTAAGACAGGTTGTATGTGTATGCTCAAATATTAAGATACAATTGTGCTTGCTAACTTATGCATGTCTTGAAAAGTTAAAAAAAAAAAGCTGTTTAAGAAATAGAAGTTCCTAATTGTTTGGAAATCATGRGCCTTCCATACAGAGAAATTAAGCTTTTCAATCTTTTAAATGTATATTATGAAGACAAGTAAACARTTAAATTAATGTCTTTCACACACTAGCAGGCACTAGACATGATGCATTTAATTCTAGTAATTGTAAACTGTATTTCCATGGATGCACATTCCAATCAATCTCACACTGCTTGCTAGACTTGTAGCAAACAGTTTGCTCACATTAACAGCAAGAAAGTTATTTGTCTRGGGCAATGGTTATTGGAATTCTGCTTTGACTTTAGGGTTATCTGCACAGGTTAACTTTCCTTAAGATTAACTGGACTCACACACATTTCTCTCATTTTGAGTGTGCAGGCAGTATAATAAAGAAGCAATGTTTGTAGTGATAAACAAAGGAGTGCTAAAGGTCCAAGCACAGGCACTGGCATGTGGTTACAGATTCTGTTAAATGGTTAACATGGTTTTTGAAGAGAAAAGAAGAAGCCAAGCCAGATTTAAGGGCACTTCAACCCAGACACTACTCCCAATAGACTGTTTAGATGAGAACATTGTATTTTGCAGATAACAGAATTCAGTCACCTGAATGTAAAGCATGTTGTGTAGGTTGTTGCCAGGACTAGATAACAGTGAGGGACACATTTTCTTCATTTATTCATCAGCAATTTCTTTATTTATGTTCAAAATACCACTAACTTCTACTAAAAAACAGTACAGACATAATTTTGTTCTGGCATTTTATTCTTTACTACCTCTTTCTGAACTCTCATGTACAACAACCACGTCCAAATACACCACCTAAACCTTAAGTCAATTGTGTAAAAACTTTGCTGCAGACCTGCTGCTTCAAATGTAGCAAAGGCTTTTAACTACAAAGTTCATGTTCAATGAATTATCCAACACAACTATTGGCTCCCTTCAGAGTTACTAAACTACATCTTACAATCTGTAGCTATATAACTCTGGTCTTTATTCTTTGTTTCTCCAAGGAAGAATGATCTCTTTAATTTATTTTTTATTTTAAAGAAGGGGCCATCTGTGAAAAAGCTTGGAAGCATCTCTTTATTAACACTTCTAACAGCTTGTGAACTTGCTGATTTTAAAGGCTTTTTTATATTTTTCAGTGTCATATTTGAACAGGTATTCCCCAAAAAAGAYAGTACAATTACATTGCTGTCACATATAATGAGTTCAGGTTTGACTTAAACACTCCCAAGAAAGTTCTGCTAGAACTCAAGAGCAGATTTTTTTCAGTTTTCATTGTGCCATGTAAATCTAGTAACTGAGGCAAAAAATAATCAAGACTCCGATCCTCTGAAGGAGCATCTCCTTATCACACTTTGTTTCCATGAAGACTTTCCAACAAAACTGCCATTATTACTTCATGGCAAGTGAATTGCTTACAAATAGCTCACACCTCCCCACATCCCCTCAGCCTGGGAACTCCATGGGACTGAATGAAAAYGCTTGTAAATAATGCAGTTTAACAATTCAGTTAGTGTTCTGCAAAGGTTTTGTAGTTTGTAACTTTTTCCCTATAGACATAATGTTTTAATATAGTGTGCATAAATCTGCTCTATCTTTTTTACCATGGGGGGACCTGAACAATTTCACTGTGGTAATGAAAAGACATTTTGATGAATGCCTTAATGAAAGGTTCACTGCTAGCACAARTGTCACCTGTCATCTAGGTGGCCTTACTAACCAGAAAAATATAAAAGAGGATACAAATTTGGGACACTTGACCCCAGGATTCCCATACATGAATGTGACCAGCAGCCATGGGATACTTTGAGTTAATTCCTAACCACTCAATTCCTATGAGAGGGAAGATTTTATTCTTTAGTCCTTGCTTGAATATGTTGTTCATGTACACTGGACTGTGCTTACAATTTGACAAAAAGGATCCATTTGTCTCTTCAGGAATCCCTACATGCACAAAAAATATTTTGAGAGGGTTCAGTCTGAATCTTCACACTATTTACAAATTATTTGTGTTTTCGTTTTAGAGGAGTTTTGAGGTGTGGTTTTTTTTTTGTCTCTCCTGATATTTTTGATCACCTGCTAGAGTGATCATGAATCCTTTGATTTTAAGAAGACACATATTATGTTCCTTATTCSCCATATGCATGGTGTGTACCATGTCCTCATATGCTCACAGCTCAGTAGCTGAAAGCAAATACAACTTTTTAAGTGAATGGTCACCTTCTTGGTAAACTAATTGATGAAGTATTTAATTTAAAACCTCTGCAAATTTTTCTTACAGACACAAGTTAGTCCAGGATAAGAATTCAAACATGGACTTCTGAGYGAGTTGATTTGTCCTGTTTTTATATTATCAAGCACTATGAATTTAACTCTAAAATGCAGCACACTAGCCAAGAGGATGGGGGGGGGGGAGCTCTGTCCCCTTATCAAATAGAGAATCCATCTGGAAATTCCCTCCCTTTTCCAATAATAATATTATGGGGAATTATTACAATGCTTTGCTTGATGTTTATTACAGCACTCCCTTTGAATTTTTTTGTAAATTCCTTGTAGCTTCCTGAGTTTTTATCAGCAGAGAACTGTGTTGTTCTCCACCATGTGTACACCTACAAGCTTGCAGCTTTTCTGAATAGYATTAGAAAAATAGTTTAAAATAGAAGAATGATTATGTAACACTGRTTCTGTTGATTCATTTTCCAAGTACAATTCTTTCTATTTTGGTATTTCACTATTTTTCTGCTTATTTCACCCACAGATTTSAGTACTAACACTATGTTTTATTTTTCTTTAAGAAGTCACACAGAAATTGCTTAGACTCTAAAATTGTAGCCACACATCACATTTAGCTTGACCTTATGTCTCGCATAAGAAACTATATGCAGTGGTTTTTTTCCCCCTAAAAATAATAATTAAAAAAAAATACAACTCTTATTTAATTGGCACTTGGGCAGGATTCCCTAGATCTTTAAAGAGTTATGGGAGAAAGAAAGAAAAACATGTCTGTATGTCTGTCCCAACACCTTGGAGTTGAGCTAAACCATTCAAAGGACACAATATTTCCAAAGTGAATGCAATATAGTTGTCACCCAGAAGGGAAAACATTCACATAAATTACTGAGATGAAAAGTAGCTTGACCTATAGTTAAGAATTGAAACATGGAGATGATAAATCTTTCCAGCTATGTTAAAAAGTGAACAAAATTAGAACTAGTCCAGCACTAAGAAGAGGCTATAAAGCATGCAAATACTAGAAATAGAATATGTGGATTTATGTCTCATTATTAAAAATTTTATTAAGTGCAGGTATTGAACAGAAAATGTATTATTAAGATTGCCCTGAGTGACACACATGTACAGGATGTCAAGATCTGATTCCTTTTATTTTTTTTATTCAGGATCAAGGAAGTAAGGCAGACTTTCTAAGTTCAGCAATTTAGTTACTATTTCAATGGTAACTGTAGTTACCCTGCTACTTGATAACTATGGCTCTTGATTTGTACGCCTGGCAAATTTACAAGATATTTCAAACCCCCACATTATTCTTATTAAAGTTAATAGGGTGTTAATATTTTTTTAATAAGAAATCTTTAAGTTATTAAATTCCCATATGCTGAACATAATGCAGCTATTAACTAAGATAAATAGGTAAACAGACAAATATGTAAATGAAATCTATTACTTGTGAATTATACATAATACATATCCTACATGACATGTAAGATCAAGCAATACACAATCTATTTGTCCCAGTGCTCTTTTCAWATCCAATAATTTCAATCAGTCTCRCTGTGTAAGTTCCACTTTGGTTAACTTGTCATGGCATTCTCTTCCAATTCCATTAGTGTAAGAAGGTTGGTAGTGAAAGGACAATTAGACTTGAATATTACAACTGGTTTTAAGCATTTCATTCCTTACAGAATCCAACAAAAATTAGATTGGTGATAATAGACCAAAATTATTTTATCTTATCCAACATATTATCTTTAACTTAGGAGAATATAAAAAGCTTTCAAATAAGGTGTCTGAAATACAGTATGACATGATTTTTTTTTTTTGTTCCTACATCAGCTTTCATCTTGACCATAATGGTTCAAAACTGACACAAATGTTGCTATTAATTAAGCCCATCCTTGTACAGCCAATCAGTGATATCTCTAGGAGGTGCAGTCAAGCTGCAGATGATATCAGGACACATCAAAGCTCCAAGCACATGAAAATGGCTTCATGCCAGACCAGCTTCAGTCTGGAAGGGATCTTTAGCTCAGGCAACGTGTTAGAGTCAAGAGCAGCTCTGTTCCAGAAACAATTTTGTCTCTTTCATGTAGCATCGCAACTGGAAAAATAAACAGAGTGAGACTGGAGCTAATGCTATGCAAAACAGTGTATTCCTGGAAACTGGAGCTTGGGAAAAAGCTGTGCAGAGCCACAACTGGTGATCAGCTCTGGCCTAACATGGCTTCATAGCTTCAGTTAAGTACTAATGAGAACACATTCTCTCTTTCAGAAACATCTGCATGTCTCTGCTCTGAACAGGGACAGAAGTTTGTACACTGGAAGGACTTGTTAAGCCCAGAGAAGTGCCACATGAATCCATGGAACCAGCCTAGTTCCAGCACTACCTTGGAGATAACAAGCCAAGTTTGAACATGGAAGGCTTTGACACAAAGGGCAGAGACAGAGTATTTCTGCACTAATTAGCTCAAAGGCAGTGCTGGACCAAAACAGATCAAACCTGGCTGGTCTTGAGCTAACTTTTTTTAAAAGGCACTTGAACATCTTTGCATGCTCCTAATGCAAGCACCTCCTTTAWCCATGAATGTCCCCTGTCTTGGAATGATAGACCACTTACTTTAAACATTTGTTTTATTATTATTTTCTATGCTGGCATTTAATATGATGTGCAGTGTAATTATTATTTCATTATGGCATTCATCATGTATCCATATAAAAGTTCTAGTTCTGTAGTWAATTAATAACAAAAGGTACTACTTGCTTACTCATAGTCCCAGCAGGTTTTCTGGCAAATGATGTTTCTCCAGTCACAGTATCCTCATAAAATAATAAGAGATGCKATTTCAGTCTAAAATCAAATATAAGTTTTAAGCATTTATTCTGCATAGATATAAATTTTCTATATTACACCAACACAGACCTGTGTGAGATAAATTTGATGTACACTTAGAAACTGGCATCATAGCTTTTCATTTTCCACAAAGTATACAACTGGTGCAAACTCGCTCTGTTGTTTAGAATTAGTTAAAAAATATGGAGATAAGTTTCCTTTGGCAGACTCTGCTGAATCAGGCATACACTTTTCATGAACCATAATGCTGGTGTAAACACATGTCATGTCATATGTCATATGTCATAAACATATGTCAGTTTACTCACAGGTAAACTTTTTAGGATAAACCTCTATTCCCAGTTGTGCATGAAAATGTAAAAAGAGAAAACAGAGAAGGAAAAGTGCATATTTGTATCTTAGTCTACATCTATACGTGTTAGACTTAGCTCTGAGTGGGTTTTTTTAGTATCAGCTATACCCACAAAGAACTCACACATGGCAGTACTGGCCACAGGGTGTCAGACCAAAGATCCACCTCCCCACAATGTAMTGTTTTCAACAAACACCCCAGAATGTCTTTAGAAAATCTGCCTGTACAAGCCCCTCTGAGCACTGTGGGTAGCCTGCACCACACAATCAGTGGTGCATGGCAAGGGACATAGCAAGGAGAGAAGCTGAAAAGCAARGGAGGATCCTGGTTGCTGTAGGGTCTACTTCAATCCTTATCATGTCATCTGCAAGGACAGCACCTCTGGGTGACTTGAACTCATTCCTCAGACAGCTTCATGGAGCAGCAGACATTGGGGGTTCTCTGCTCTGTGTCCCCCTGTTGAGCCTGGTATTTTCTTTACAATGCCTGGGGGAACAAGGAACAGCGTAGCCTTCTCCTTAAGACTCTCCCATCCTCCAACTGTTTTCAGCTCCATGGATTTCCTGAGCCTGTTGTTATTAAATCTTTGTTCCTTTCCTGCAGCTTCCTAAATTAAATGCCTTGCTGAGATTTTTACTGCAAAGAAAACTGTTGCTAAACTTCATTGTGATGAAAAATTTACACTAATTTTCTGCATTAATACTTCTGTGATCACAACACAGAAGACCTGCCTCTGAGGAAACACATTCAAATYATTTTTGTTTCAGTGCAGCTGGGAGTGGAGTACACAGTGAAGTGGGTTGGCATCACCAGCAAGACAGCTATCTTACAAAGCCAGATAAAGACTTGAGCTGATAGTGGGTGGGTTTGGTTCAGCCAGAAAGATTGTAGAAAGTCCTGGAGAAGGCAAGGCTGTGCATTTATTAGCCTAGCACAAGTCCTGCGATGGAGAGGACACAACACTCTGTTTCCCTAAGGACAGCATTTAATGGATGATTTCATGGCACCAAGCCCAGTATCTGGAACCCACCAGCAATGATGCACTTGTTCACCTGCAGGTTGAACGGCTGTACCACTGAAGCAAGAGAATGGCAGAATATCGTGGCAAGAATAAAAAGCCATATACACACAGGATCGTGTTCTCCAGTATTGGAACTGAAAATAGAACTATCCTTTGAAAAGGAGGATGGGAAGGCTAGGATTTAAAAGGAACATGGAGGCATATTTAGCAGTCTGCATGACACAAGGAAGTGCTGCTCTTCTCACACCTAGAAAGTGCAGTGGACATACCTGGGGGAACATGGTAATAGCCAGGACACAGGGTATTCATGTCCCAGCCTCCAGCTGTGGTCAGCTCAGGSATTTCCCAAGTCATGGTTTGTGTGTCTTCAACCTGCAAAGGAYTTCTYTYCCATGAACCTGCCTGGTATCCCCTKTAATTCACGGCGGTAGATTACATTCTTGGCCTGGATTATGCTAATTCTCGCTTCTTGCTTATGCAGCTTCTCCCCCCTCCAAGTCCCTTTCCAAGGGAGGCAGTGCCTACAAATCGCCTGTTTACACACCGGTGCAGCACTACTGGCAAAAGCACGCAGCACAAATGCAGACCGATGCATTCCTATGGCAAGAACTTTCTACTCGGAAGTAACTTTATCATGTTTTCTTTCTAACAATGACGCGGTGGTGCGTTTTCTCTCCCCACAACACGTAAGCGAGCAGGCGACTTGAGCCCTCACCACGAACCTTTTGGACCAGCAAATCCTTTCCCCAGCCGAGCCACTGCAGCCCGAGAGGTGCCGACCCTGCCCAGAGCCCCGGCTCCTGCCCAGAGCCCCGGCTCCTGCCCAGAGCCCCAGCCCCGGCCCCGGCTCGTCCTTGCCCGGGCCCTTCCCGGCCGGGCGGGAGGAAACGCGGCCCCGCGGCCTCGCACCGCCCCCCGCCCTCGCCCCGGGGAAGGGGGGCTGCAGACGGCCCTGAGCCCGCTTTTTGTTGGAACAAACATTTCCCCGTGCCTATGAGGAAACTCGCCGCGGCCGGGGCTGGGGGAGGGGGGATTTCCTTCCCATTGTCTGCCGGGCTCGGCGCTGCCGGCCCCCGCTCGCAGTGAAAGTGAATGGCCGGGAGGGACCCGCCGCAGGGCTCGTGTTAGACACCATCTGCTGCGGGTAAACGCAGGAGCCGGGGCGAGCCCAGCCCGGCGAGACGGGCTTCAAAGCTGCACGCATYAAAAAGTCTTCACAATACACATAAAAATAAGTCAAAACGAGAAAAAAAAAGGCGTCCTTTTAATCCTTCAACGTGCATCCTGAAGGCTGTACAATGCAAACTACTAATCAGGGGACCTAATGAGGATATCAAAATATCCCCAAACCAGACCCATGAACACCCATTTATAAGCTCTATGACTGTCTTTCTAYACTTGATTTAATTCACTGCCCACCAGCTCAGAGAAGGCAACGTGGCTATGGTTGCAGACACTCCCTACATGTTTACTTTAGGATACCTTGTTCTTTCCAAAATCAAATATTTGTATCCTGAAACAAATATTTGGAGGTGGTCCAGACTAGCCTTTATAAATATGTTAAGYACAGGAGATTGTCGGCAAGTGGTAGACTCCAGGTAAAAACCTGTACGGCAGTCAAGCCATAAGTCTTCCACCCTCCATGTGCTTCCACGCTGGTGAAACTGTGGCCCAAGTATTTMTTTGACAGCTCTCTATGGGTCCTGTGAGAGATAAAGGGCTAAAGCCTCTTTATACTGAAGATAGCTGAACTTCTGCCTTAAATAAATATTTACATAGGTAAGGAGAAGGCACTGTGGCAGAGCAATAAATCTTTCACTAGAGAAGCTGAGACTGGCTTTAGAGCTTTGTTTTGGAGTTATGCAAAATCCCCCAAGCCGACCCAGTTGTTAGGGACACCTGGGTGTTCGGGGTGAAGAATTAAAAATGGTTATGTGGCTGCTAGCTATGTTTGTCCTCTGATTCTGGATGCAAAAATCAGTGCGCCCTAACCATGTCAGCTTGAGCAGAGCTGTTGGCTTGACTGCATGGCAGAAGCAGCAAAAACTAACAACCCCAACTTCTTTTTTTCCCCCCTGTATATAAATGCAGCTCAGATGGAATTTGAACAGAGTAGGTTTGAAAGAAAGCTAAGATAGGCAGGCCAGCAATATCCCATGGAAACTGGGCATATATTTCTATCAAACTTCTTTTGAAAATGACAAGCCTTAAAAAAATCACAGGCAACATCACAAAAAAATACTTAACATAAGGTAGTCTTTTTGAAATTTTATTGATCGTAAGTCCTTTTTTACCTTAAAAATTGCCTGTAAATTTMATTTGCTTCTTTATTAATACAAGCAATATAATGCAGTTAATAAATTACAGTGCCACTATTTGGTATCTGCCCAATGCCTCAAGCACTCTTTGGAAGCAGATTGCCACCACTTTCTTATTTATTTTAGATAATGTAAAATGTTCTTTTTTATTTAAATGCGTAATAGAAGTAAGACTTCATCACATCTGTACAACTAACCATTATTTGCATTTTATTTTCAAAGTGGATGTAATGTCCTGATGCAGCAGTCTCAAAGAAGCTGTGTGGGTTTAGACACTACTAGAAATTTTATTTACCAGACACACTGGAGAAATTTTCACTGTTCAGCCTGCAAACTCTGTTTAAACTTTGACTGACCAGGCACAATGGATGCATCTTTTTCAAAATTAGCACTACTATTTCTTTCTACTATTTTAGTAATATTAATGACTACTCATATGACTAATTTTTTTGCATGCATAAATGTTTATAGAACTAAGTTTACTGTATATTTTAATAAAAGTAAAATTCTCAAATTGTGAAGTGTGTTACTTACCTATTCAATAATTCCTGAAGAATTTCAGAAACGTTGTAACATATTTCCATAGACATTTATTAATATTTATCTCACAGTCCATAAAAATATCAAATGTACATACTTTCTTGCTACTTACACATATATATATATGTTCCTAAAAAGTTATGTATTTTGTATTAATATGTATTTCCCTRCCCTGCAGTGCAARTATGGCTAAYAGCTGGACTCAAGAATGRTAAAGRTCTTTTCCAATATAAATGATTCTATGGTTCTGKGATCTACAGCTCAYGACACATTGACAACTCTGAGACCGCTGATTCTCTGTGTTTTAGTTTCTGTTGCTCAAGGTGAGTGTCTACTTTCAAAAACATTATCTGTCATTTCTCCAAGTTGGACTTCGTGATAGGAGGAATTTTCATGTATCAAGGCCGGATAAGCACCACGTTTTCCCTCTGCAACAAGAGAGGGTCCAGACTGAAAAGTATGACAAAATACATACATAATAAATAGTTAAAGATCCGTTTCGAATGTATTATTAAAAAAAAAAATAATAAAAGAAACAAACAGCAACTCCAGCAGACACCACTAGAGTTCTCCTTCTCCCAAATATCCCTAGCACCATCCTAAACCCTGTTTACCCCAGAAACCTGAACTGTGGACAGACAGAAGAGGAGAGAGAGAGAGAAAATTCAGACACAATAAAACTCTGAGGGGAAAAATATGTGGAAGGAGGAGGCAGCAGCGGCCTGGGGAAGGGATTGAAAAGTTTCCCCTGGCTTAACTTCTCCCCCCCTGCAGCAGCAGAAGCAGCGCCAGCAGCACAAGGTGAGAGAGACTTTTAAGTCTGGGGAGGAGGGGTGTGTGTGCGGGAGGGGGGGGTGAATTTACAGCCCTGTGGATATTTCTGTGTCTGCCTCCCTGGCTTTGGGGTGCGAGAGACGCCGTGTCTCATGCTGGGTGGATTTTTTTTTTTTTTTAATATGATGGAGGATTATAAACATGGCGCCTTAAAAAAACTACAAAATCATGTACACACTGTTCCAAGGAGATGGGGGAGAGGGGACAGGGGAAGGGCTGGGCACCAGGGGAGGGGGCAATCCTTCCCCGCGGGGTGCCGTATGAGGAGGGGGGAGCAATTATACTGAATAATAAAATGTGTGGGGCTGCGGGGGGGAGATGAAGGCGGGATTTTTTTTATTATTATTATTATTTCATTTTTCGGAGTGGGCAGGATTATCTTGCAGCCCGCTTGGAAACCGAGGAGGAGAAGGGGACGGCGGCGGAGCGCGTGTGATTATTAACGGAGATTATTTTTGTCCCCACACCTTCCCCGGTCGAATTTCGGCTGGGAGGCGGCGGCGGGTCCCCCGCGCCCCCGAGCCGAGTTRCAGCCAGCCCCGGGGCCGGGGCGGGAGGAGGTGGGGTGGGGAGAGGGGCGCTCCGGAGAGAATCGCCGCTTCCAGCGCTCCGCGCGGGCCTGTAGGGCGCGGGGGAGCCGGGGACTCGCGTGAGAGGCGAGGCCGGGCAGGGTGTGGTGCAGCCCGGCCTCAGCCCCGTCACCCCCCCGGCCCCGCTTTCTCCCACACGCGGGGCCACCACTTTGCTCCCCACTCTACCCCGCTTTCCTTTTGCTCACACACCCCCGCCGCCGCCGCATTTCCTCGCTGGGGAGGGGGATGTCTGCTTGGAGGACGGGTCTTGCTTGGCCCGAGTAATGGCAGCTGCTCGACAGCGCCGAGGCTCCACAGGAGAGAGACGGCGGGGCCCCCGCAGGCCGGGCGAGGGGCCATGGCTGCCGTGCCCGCGGGGGGCAGGGGAGGGGACGGGGAAAGGGTGAACTCAGAGCCCCAGCCCTCCTCCCCCGGCGGCTGCGGGCGGTGCCACCCCCGCGGCCGGGACGGCCTCGCAGTTCGGCGGGGCAGCGGGGGCCCGGTATCGCCTTTGCCGCCCGGCACAGCCCCGGGAGCTTCCTCGAGCCCCCCGTGTGCTCTGGGGCAGGGTCCGGGGGGGCAAAGAAGGCAGTTTCTCCGCTCTGCCCCCCCCGGGTCCCCTCGCCCTCCGGGGCAGCGCTGGGAAGGGCCCTCCCGGGGCTGTGCCGGACTCGGCGGCTCGGGGAATGCGAACTGGCGACGGGCTCGCTTTTGTTTGCGTCCTGGGGATCTTTGTGTGTGTGCACCCCCGAAGCGGCTGCAGATAACTGCCCTCGGTGCACTTTGTGGTGTGTTCCCCCTCACCACCTCCTTCGGGGTKGCTCGGAGGCCTGGCTCCTTTTTTTTCGGGGAAAGGCTGGAAGTGTAGGTGTGGGAGTGCCCGTGGTAAGGATGACGGGGAGCTTCGGTACGCTKTCCTGACCTTCCGTGTGTTCCAGACAACAGCCCCCCTGTAAAATGCTGATGTTAAGGATTTGGGAAACTTTGTGTGTCTTTTTGGGCTTATCCTGAAACCAGCAGACTTTGGGAATTTGTTCTTGATCTTCTGTGAACTTTACAGATGCTAGAGATGGGGTGATTTGAGAAGAGGAAAGGGAGTGAAAAAACTTTAATTTTGTGATGTTTGGTTTTATAATTTWACCGGGAATCATCTGGCATGGTCTTTGTATTGTAGGAGTAATTTTATTGTAGTTTTAAGAAGATCTTACTGCAGGAGAAAAGGCTGGAAAATGCTTTCTTGTTCTACTTAACGCTGTTTTTTTTTCATTTCTCCTGCTTTTGTAGTAAATTGTTTAATTCTTTAGGAGTGACTGCTGAGACAGGTGTGAGGAGGGGGGAAAGTGGGAGGTAAAAGGACAGTTTGTGGTTCAGGTTTCACTCCTTTGGGTTTTTCTAGTTCCTCATCCTTCAGTATGAAGGACCTGGCATATCTCCACCTCTTTTTTTTTTTCTTTTTTTTTTTTCTTTCTTTTTGTAATTATCAACCACTCTAGAGTGTAATGCAGAAAGTCTTTAGGGAAGTCGACTGTTTGCTGACTAATGTTTTGTATGAAAGTGTAAGCGCCCACAAAATAATTTCCACTTTTGTGGGATTTAGAGCATTAATTAACTCCCACTGTGGATTTATGGCCCTAAAATGCCATAACAAACCGTCTCTGCTTTGACCAGATAGTTGCATGGGGATGGGACGGGATGGGACGGGATGGGATGGGACGGGATGGGATGGGATGGGATGGGATGGGTAGTTCAACAGAAAGCACTTTATTTTGCTGATGGTGAGTTTGGTTTTAGTGAGGGGGGAAAAAGTGGCTGTGTTGATGGCTCTCTTGGTTGGGCTATGGATGGTGGTCTCTGCATCTGCAGAGACACTTGGTACTACCTACTTGGTATTGGGTTCAGTAGCAAAGGTCAGAGTGAGAAAAATGACTGTTCCTCTCCTCCTTATGAACTGGATAACGTGATGGAGATTGTCTTGAAGTGAACTTCGTAAGGGGAGTTGTGAGTCTGTGGATGTTGGAAGGTGATGTGCTAGAAGATACTCTTGAACAGTTTGAAGCTTTGTAGCAAAAATTTTGTAGGGTAGTTCACCTCTGAAAGTGTTGTTTGTTTTGTTTTTTTAAATCTAAGCAAGCACTTGGCAGCTATTAAAYATAAACATGAAAAAAMCAAATTGAGTTTGTTACCAGAAATCAAAAGTCCTAATAGTTTGATGTAGTCCTTCTTTAGTGTGAGCCAGAGCAATGCTTCATAACTTYTCAGGAAAAAAGTGAGCACTATTGGAGTGACAAGAATTTCCTGACTGGCATTGCTGTGCACACAGTGTGTGACTGGTAGTTCATGTACCGTATATCCATACTGTTTGCAGGCAGTGGGCATTCTGTGGACAGCTACTTCATGTGTCCTGGGTTTCCCCTGCCTTGGAGCAGAGAGGAGRAGGGACTGTTCAGGATGACCTGAGCCTTCTGCAGCAGAAGAGCCTGAGTCGTGTTTTCAGCCTAAGGTCATCTCAAAAGCAAGTGAGGCTGTGAAAGGCTGTGAAGTGTGTTTGGTATGTCTGTCTGCATGTAAATAAAACATACAGGGTGCTGTGGTGCTCCTTGAGCAGATGGACTGTGAATTTGGCCTCAAACTCACCTCGAAGTRGCTCAGGTTCCATCCAGACCGTTGTGCATTTCTACCAGTGCACCACAGCTTGGGGACCCWGAACTGTGCCATCTGCAGTTGCTGGGTTAGAATAAAATACCTCAAAAGGAAATAGATAAAAGATAACATTGAAGATGGCTTTCTTCATTTTAGGCATCTAAATGTCTCCATAGATGCCTGCATTATCTAGTTAGTTAGCAAATTGTCTCATTTCACACAGTTTGAGAATGAGGAGGAATTTTAGAATTGGGAGATTTTAAAATTGAGGATCCAATTTCAGTCAGCTAAAGTTCACAAATTTTGGACATACCTCTGACTTACTTTCATAGTAACTGCCTTCTRTAGTCTTTCAGAGCATTTATCTCTGAAAGTGTGTGAAGGCTTCAAGCAGTGTGAATTAGTCCAGGCTRAAAGTTCTGAAAGAGGGACAAGGTGATGATGAAGATGTCTTCAGGAAATTTCTGATTTGCTTTTTAAATGATTTTTTAGCTAGATCCAGATTGGCATAAATGTCAGTAAAAYGTGTCTTTTACCCATAATGCAGGTTGTTACAAATGCTAACTAGAACTATGAACAAAACTAATCTGTGCAAGATACATGCACCTCACTCTAGTGATGAACTTGGTTTGTAAAATATGGAATTGTTTAAAATTACCGGCAAAATACACACAAGATTTTACTTTGCTGAATGAAGTAGAGTTTGGCAATTTTTTTCGAAAGTTAGGTCAGAATTATTGGAGCAATTATTTTTTCTCATATTTATCCAGCAAATATATAAATCTGTTTCAATCCTGACCACTGATTTTATTAATTGCAGTGGTTTTCTTTCCATGTAATAGGACTTTTTAAGCCATCCCTCTTACTCTGATTGTTTAAGAGGTAATGTAGGATCATGTTCTTTATCTGCAGAGGGTTTTGTGCTTTGCTTTTTTGTTGTGTTTGTTTAGTCTCAGGATGTGGTGAACGCTCCTACAGTACGTGTGTAGTACCTGGAGCATGGTGCCCTTGGTGGCTGGGCAGTGCAGTGTATGTCATCTTTTATACAGCTCATCCATTTGAGGCTGTCAGCATTGCTTGTGCTAAACATTGTGAACAAAGATTATTCTTGTCAGGTTCTGGATCATTTTTCATMAGTTGAATGTAAATTTAGCTCATAATTGGGTTATTGTTCGAAGGTTTAATCTTCCACTCGCGAGAGTACAGCCTGCAAAATAGGTGGTTTATAAGATGATGGAATGACTCCATTTTCCAGGAATTTATTTGTTATTGGTGAGAGTATAGGAAATGAATGTGGAAAACTCCACAAAGCCCTTCATTCCTGGGTGTAGTGGAGGTAGGTGATGGACACCAGGGTGGCTGTGTACAGTACAATAAACAGGTGAACTCCTGAGGCACATGGGGCTGTCGGGCTTCCAAGGCCTCTGCACAAGCAGCTCCCAGAAACTCCAGGGCTGGATTGAACCCTTTTTTCCACCATATTTTCAGTTCTAGTATTTAAACATATTTTTATCATCTGTTTAGACCAATGTCTGCCATCAAGTAAATTGTGAAAACCTGAACTCTGTCTTTTTTTTTTTATTTCTATCATGCTGTGAATATTGAATTATATGGAAAAAAAAGGGGTAAACCCAGCATTTTAGTAAGATTTCATTCATATTTATTTCTTGTCTTTTTTTTTCTCCCTGAAATGACTAGGGTCTTTTAGTCTTGTGGGCACACAAYTGCAGGCATAGTGGTGATACATACTGACATGCCCATGAACCCAAGTTAAAGCTCATGGTGTCTAATTTTAGCCAGCTTTGGTAATATCCCATCAGAGCCTGATCCTGTAGCTGTACCATGTAGATAAATCCAAAGTATAGCTATTGAGAGTTTTGTGTACAAAAAGCTGGTTTTGATTYTCTTCCAGTCTCTCATTTTACACTTCACTAGAAGGCAAAACGTGTCTGTTACGAAAATACAGAAAAATGTAATTTGAGTTTAAAGTATGTTACTGATTAAAAATGCAGTAATATTTGTAATTTCAAAATTGGGAATGTACTAAAAATATAAGTAATATAAGTAATAAAAATATTAAAAAACGGTTTATGGGTGTATTTGCTAACAATCAGAATATCTTTGCATGTACTTAACATTGTATTTAGTTTTAAATTCTGGGATTAAATAATTGCAGAATAACACATTGTGAATTCATGATTATGAGTCTTTATACAACTCACTTATACTATCATATAAGACTAATTCTTAACAAATAATTTTAACACCAGACACTGAAATTTAAAGTACTAAAATCCACTTATTCATTAAAAAAATAAATTTAAACATGCCAACAAAAATACCAGTAATATCCCATTCACCCTTTTTGTGGAAATTGCATTTTTTTGCATGCAAAGAACTGGACTCACTGTCTTTATTAATTTTTTTATCCATAATAGGATACTATTGAYTTGAGGTCTAGTAATTTTGACAAAGAAGAGTTAAACATATTCCTTCTTACCTGTCATTTCTCCTATGTTTGTTACTATGTTAAATATTAAACCAACTTGCATGTTATTCAAATCTGTGACTTCAATGCAGCTGACTTAACAGTGTTTTGGTTACAGACTGTAAGACTCTGCTAGTAGGTGTAGTACTCCAAAACAGTGTTTTGGCAAGTGGGCATTTGTACTTTGATCCCATGCACTTAGGGCATGGCACTGTTATCTGGTCTTTTAGAGAGAGCTGGATGGGAGTTGCATGCTGTGACTCACGGGACATGGCACTTTTAGTTTACTAATTTTAGCAGAGCGATTCTTATCTGTCAACATTAGGTTTTATGTGAACCTTCTGGAAAAGCGATGAAGTGAAACAAAATGGAGCTGAGAGARAATGATTAGCAGAATCCCAAAGTAGCTAGAAATATTAGGCAGTGAAAAAGAAATTAAAAGTATGTAAGATATGTTTATTGCTCAACARATCTTTAAGATCTGAGAGACTGATCTGAGAGCTTTATCTTTCTTAGCACGCTGTCGTTTTCTGTGAAGTCTCACACAACATTTATGCATTCAGTAAGAGAGGATCTCACACTACAGATACCTGTTTGCAATTACAGATGCTTCTCAAGTCAGAAACCAAGCACCAGCCAAGTCTGCACTGGCTGCTTGTGCCTTATTACTATTTTCTTGGTGTCATTGCTTGTAAAAGAAAACTTCCGAGGAGGACAGTGCTGTGCCTTGCATAACACTGCAGTGTGTGCATTCGCATGCACAWATTAAAGTGGAAATTCTGCCTCAGAATGGTGGGGGATTTCTCCAGTTTTCCTTCTGGTCGGTGGCTAATTTGTGATCAGTGTCTTATGCTGTCCCTGACTTCAGAGACAAGCTGCAACCCAGAGTTTATGCATATTCTCCTTCCCTCCAGCAATTACTAGGATCCAGATTCAAAATTGTTCAAAATCAAAACAAAAGAATTGCTATTTCATAAAATGTAATCACAGGCCACACAGTCACTGATTGTTCACTGATGAAAATTGATATTCACTGCAGAAAATTCATTGTTGCCTGTAGATTAATATTAATATAATGATGGAGACCTTGATCATATAAGCACTTCTTTCCCACAGGCATGAAAATGCATAGGCCTTGGAGCATACTGATGAATAAGTTTAGTTCCACAAAATAGTTTTAAAAATTAAATCCTTCCATATTACTCCACTATTCAAGGAAGAACACAGTCAAAATTAGTTGTGCCCATAATTTAATGTAATTTAATATAATGCTATATTTTGATTCTTCTGTGGAGTTACGTAGCAGTGTTACGTGGGCATTTTTATGCCTTTTCAATATCAGCAGTGTGACTGAGGTTTTTTGCACATGCTAAATTTTACATAAGTGCTTTCCATTGAAGTTAAGGCACTTTTCCTACATGTACATTAGTCTTTGAAGGAATTTACAGTCCTTATGAAAAGAACAGGGAAAATGTGGGTATATTTTTCTGTTAGTGATTTCTGCCATTTTCTGTAAATCTTAAATCCTGTGTGTTCTAGAAAACCTTAATTATATCTAAAGAAAATGGTAAAAGAAGAGATTCTTACTGGAAAAGCCAATAACATTATGAGAAGAAAGGTTTAATATTACATCAGGAAAGCTAGACAACAGATATGTCAGGAAATTCTCTGTATTTTAACATAGTTTCAAAATTATGGAAATTGTGAATGTTCAAGCAGGTTAAGTATTTTAATTTTTTTTTTTACCATAGAACATAAATTAAAAAACCTGAATTCTGAAAGCTATCTTAATTCACCCTGTTCTTATCATTTACCTGTGAACAGTAGGCAAATCTAGGCAATCCTTTTTGCTCCACACAACAAATTGTTGAGAGAGGGTAATGTTCTCCTCACCCTGAGCTTCTATTTTTTCTTTGTTAAACATAGTGCAGAAAACCTTTTTCTTTCTTTTTAATTAAAACCTAAGAATTGTTATTAGTTGTTTTCCCAGGAACCAGACTGACACCATTTTTAGCTTCACATAACTMTAGTTGAGAATTTAGGACATTCCTAAGGATTGGCTGCATGGACTTTTCTCAGGAAGATTCAGTGTCAGTCATCACATGCAAGCTGATATCTGAATACAATAAGGCACASTGAATAATATGGCATTGGCTCTAATATTAACCAAAAATTTTATTTTTATTTGACTTCTTGGTCATAGTAAAATGTGAGGAACAGTGAGAAGGGATTTACACTTTGCTAACAGGTAACTCAGGGTGTCTGACCTCTTAGCAGTCTGATTGAATGGAATATCAGGCTGTTTAAAAGCTGCCATATTAAAATATTGTTTGTTTGTTTGCATGTTTAAAGGAAATGTTTTGTTTCACTGACATAACTTTTTGAAGGAGAGCACTGGTGGATACCTGGGAGCATTTTAGACTGACAGTGTTGGAAAGTGAGAAACATGGACACTCCCAGTTTCTAATTGTGTCTCAGTTTTGTATCTTTGTGTTAATCTTCTGCTGACTCTGACCTGAATTAAATAGATTTGCAGGAAATATTTGTTGTAAGAAAGAGATTCTTCCTTTTCCTGCACACTTTCCACTCTGCTGGCTCCCAGAAGGCTTCTTTGTAAATCTCCTAATTGGAAGCATACTCCTAACTTCTCTCTGGTTCCAGACCTGAAATTTCCTCATGTTATTGAACTTACACCTTTTAGAAACTACAGATTAAGAGTCAACCATCTCCAGGAGCCAGTTTTTTTGTTTTGTTTTGTTTTTTTTAATTCATGCTGATGTTCTTTTTCTCTATTTTTTTTTCTATTTTTGTCAATAGTTTTAAAAAGTATTATATAAATAACTCATTTTCCAGTCAACCAAGTATTAGCCTAAGTTGCAGCACTAATTCCTGAAAAACATGGAGCTTTCAATAAAATGGAAGGACTTTTGTTCCTCACACAGGCACAGGAAATACCAATAAATATCAGCTAAAGCTGTGTGGTGGGACAGATTCTTGGAGTTACAGGTGCACCAAGGAGTGAGGAGCTGAACACGGTTTGCTCTGCCAAGTTAGTGCATAAGCAGTTGCAGGGTTTCCTGGGCCAGTGGGAAGGAATGGTATCCAAATGTCTGCTTGGCTCTTCTTCCAGGAGAACTGCCTTTCTTGATCGAACTAGCATGTCATGTATCCAGRGTCTTGTTTTCAGCCRTCAGATGTCTCCTAAAAAGGTGTCAAAAATCAGGCAGTTTTCCGAGGTAGAAAGCTACAGAATACTTGTTTTCCACACTATTCCAAACAATAGTAATTTTTATTATGGCTCCTGTTTTTACACATGAAGTTTTATTTGTTCCATTTTTTGGAATGTTTTAATTTCTCTTTCCTTTAATAACTGAGTATTTTAGCTGTAATGTTGAAACCTACTGCTTTTTAGGTCAAGCCTGTTCTGTCCTCTCCTCTCCACATGCCTTGCAGCCTCCTGCTGCAGTGCTCTTTCTCTTTGCACATTTTCCAAGAGCTTCTTCCTGGGCTGCAGGAAAGAGCCATGTCACACCTGCTTCTCAGAGGGGTTTGATGGAGAGAAGAGACCTCGAGGGTTGAGTTAGTGAAAGGCTGTAAGGGTTGTCTGCTTAGTACCAGTAAGAGCTGGGAAATGYGCATATGAAAAGAAGAAAGGGAGAGTTTGTTGTGAGATGCACATAGAGAGGAAATCGAGGTACGCCCTTGTCACAGGAGACAGCACCACTGACTTTGCTGATGTCATTTGGTGCAGCTCTGTTGACTTTAGTGGACCAATATTAGTTTACACCTGCAGAAAATTTTCTCCTGAATCTCCGGGAATGGGAATGTAAAATGAAGTGTTCATGGGTGAGTGACAGAGAGAGAGTGTGTGAGAGAGAGCGTGCACGCACACACTTCCAGGCCTGATTGATTGGATGAAAAAAACCCTGGAGTTGARAGAACATTATTTGAAATTAACATTCATTATCTTCACGCGTGAGATAACAGTTCACTTTGGACCAGATCCTAACACCATTATGTTCCCTGAGCAGAGACTGCTTTTTTTCTTGAGTGAGGTTATTCAGTATGAGAATGGCAAAATGTAGTCAAATCTTTGACAATTAAAATATATGGTTTAGTCAGTATGTATTAGGATAAAACTGCGTTATTTCTGTCAGGAAAACATGTATCYTTTTTCTTTTTAAAAGAAATGGTTACATTTTCTCTGAAATGTGAAATAAAAAGTAAGGTACTTTTTTTTTTAGGTCTCATCTTATGCCTGGAAAAGCTTGCAGCCATTTTAATTCATGCTGCATTCATTGATCTAGCAGTTACATCATTTAATCACTGTGCAGGCTAGGTCGCCTACCTATTGAACACTGTTAAAGTGTTCAGTAATACACTTTGAGTTATTGGCTTCTAAATGTAACTTTTGGGGAAAAAAAAAGGCAAACAACCTATGAACACCCCAGTTAACTGATGAACATTATAAAGGAAAACACAATGTCAAATTCATGGTCTTATCACTCAACTCTTTGTTCTGTACATAATATAAGTAGAATAAAGCACATCATAGCAAACAAAGGAAAAAATCTGATTTTGATACTCTTTGGCAGTTTTTTTTACTTTTAAATACAGAGTTTTGCAACATTAAGTCATCTAATTAGGCAGCAGCTTGTATGAAATATTTTCATAACAGACATAGTTTGTGAGCATGAAAATGAAGGCCACATTTTAAAGTTATAACCCCAAATAACTTTCTGAATTTAAATATTACTCTGAAAGTGGTTTATTCTGTAAATATAATCATGTGAAAGAAAGTGGGAAAGTTTGTATTTTATGTCAACATCAACTAGAAAAYGTAATACTTTAGACTTAAATGCTGCAACTATAGAAACCAAATAACCTAAATACATAATAAGGGAAATAAGTGCAGCAGCAGCTAATAGGTGGCAGTGAAAAGCAGAGGAAGATATTGTGATGCTTTTAAGTGTCCTGTATTTTCTGAGAGGGAGCTGCTCACAATCCAATAAACTTCCTCTTGGGATGTAATAGGCAAGTATCTTGTCCAGAGAGAGATGGTAAATTCTTTGGCAGTGATACACKTTGCACCAGTGGTTTTTGAAGGGTCACCCATGTGCTTTCCAGTTATTTCCCTGCAGAGATGAAAAGAGAAGTTCATGCTCTTGTGAGGTACTGTTGTCTGTCTGAGTGCAGGTAGAACAAGAAAGTCGTGTTTCATATGAAGATGGGAACTGTGTTTCCCTCTTGTTCCATGAAGGCTCAGAATCCAGACATGCCAATTCCATCTGTTTGGGTCTGGATTCCTTGGGCTGTTTTCTTGTGCTTTCCTGATCTACACTGAAGGCTTCATCAGATGAGAAGTTAGGATCATGTTAAGTATCCCTCTGTACCTTCAGCAGAGAGACTAAACAGAGAGAGGGTCAGTTGTTCATCCTATTTAGTGTTTTCTTAATTAGCAAAATTTTCAGGGTTTCACTCTGACTTCTAATAGCTCCTCTGCTTTATTATATTAGTTTATTACAATTTTGGTACARCTTCTCATTGCACTTTCATCTGGGCATTCTGGGATGTCATTCCTTTTCTTAAGTAATGTCATGATTTGTGTACATGAGGAGTTCCACAGCAGAGGAGGGATTTGACTAAAGGTTTAATGGATGCCATCCCACTGCTGAGTAAGACCTCAGTGAGGCAGTTTTAATAGGGATCTGATACTTTTGCTCTCTTTTGGAAGAACATTGAGAGGGCTGCAAACTCAGAAGAATATTCTGTGTCCTCACTGTGTATTCCTTACCAGTAAATAGGGAATTCAGTCATGGAGGGTAACTYGGTGGGGTTAAAGAAAGAAAGGTGCTGAAATCAGCAGCATGTCAAAGGAAAATGAGAATTCAGTGACAATAAAAGCAAAGTGTCAGTGTTAATGCAACATGCTTTCAGGTTTTGAAGAGCTGAAGATGCCTCTTAAAAGCGGGTTTGGGTGGCTGAATTGCTGTTCAGGAGCTGTCAGAGGACAGGGYGTTAAAGAAGGCTGAAGTCCTGGCAGGAGAGCAAACAATCATCCCTTGAGCTCAGCCCGTTCTTGTGGGTGTGGTGACCAGATGATTATCAAACAATACATGAAGTGCAATATTGTAGTGGGTATCCTTTTCACATAYACATTGCTAAATTTAAGAAACAAAAAGAGCTCTTGACAGCTTGAAATTACAGCCATGATTTCCAACMTTTTTTCCAAGTTGCACTGAATTAATGAAATTAGCAGAGCGGGTGGAGAGCTGCTGGTGAGCCGCTGTCRCAGGAGCCCCACATCGGGCAGAAGTGCTGATTTACTGTCGCTTTGTCTTGCATTTAAATGATGACCTTCACTTCCTGTGTCTCAGACTACAGCAGGCTGCAATGGAGGTAGCCTTGAGAAGGTGCTTGCTAATGAGGCTCTAGCACCTTTGACAGCTATGCTGGATAATCAGAAAGTGATAGATGATGGTCTGTTGTATTTAGAAATTTCATTTAAAGTGTGTATTTATGTACTTACAATTTTGACCCATTCGAGCCATTTGTATGATCTGTTGGTGTTCTCCACAAGAGCAGGGATGTTGCCCTGGCCGAATTCCAGTGTGGCTAATTGCATTCTGAGTACCTACATTTCTGTAAGGTTTCATCTGGATTTTGTTACTGTTTATTTAAATAGTAATGCATATGTACTTGGAAACTTACAAAATAACAGCACAGGGTAAAAAAAGTAAGGAAAATCCCTGCTCCAAATTACATTTGGTATTTGTGCATTAATAAGTACTGTGTGGCATGATACAGTACAGAAAAAATACGAAGTGGCATATTCTGTAATAGCATTCATAGAAGACATTTTCAGAGTCTTCTGAAATAGGTTAAGTTGCTGAGTGGTGTGCACTGTTAAACATATGATATATTGTGCAGCARGATGGATATAATTCCCTAGTAGGAGAAATAATGCTTGTTTGTATTGTAGTTAAACTATGTATATTTTTACAAGGTTATCAGGCATGGATTTTTCATGTGTGTCAACAAGGGAGTGGGAGCCAGTTTATGTGGTGATGTCAAAAGGACTTGGGCAATCACAGATCTGCACGTGGCAATCATCWGCTGGCACAGAAATGTTTCTCTTCTATACACAAAGGCACATTTTATCATTTACCACTCAATCTCTCAGAATCCTGCTTAAATTACAGTAGGAAGCACTTGCTGTTTGTTAGTATAGACTAAGAAGTACGTGAAAAAAAAACCTAAGCCACATCCTGTTGTGGAGAGGTATTTTGCAGAAATATGAACTTCACACCTGCAAGCTTGCTCTTAAAACTGATTTATATTAATAGTCAATATTAACCTGGAATGGATTTCCAGAGGASATCAAAATAATCCAGTATTAGACCATACTGCATAACCATAGCAGTCTAGTATTTACAAGAACTGTTACAGTGTTCTTCCAAAAATAACTTGTCTGTTTAGAGATGCTTCATCCACAGTGCRTATGTACCCCACTAGATAAAGATATTAGAACTARATGGAAAAMCAGTTTTCATTTTGAAAATGATTTCAAGAAAAATGCTTTTGACTAGTACWTGTGAGTGAAATCATACCCATCAAATAGATTGTTCAYCAAAAGAAGTTTGGGGTTTTTTCAGTTTTCTAGAAATGGGAARAATATKTTGAMGATAGCTTAGAATTTATATAYTAACACTGGTGTTTCTTATTGTTAGTAGTTCTTTTTACATCATTTCTAGTAAAAATAGTAAATAATGTACTGTGCACTTATGCAGCAGAAAAAATTTTGACAATGTATGGGCTTCTGAAAGCTGCTGTTCTTTTAATTTTGGTCTGTTCCATGGCTTGGCCTTGCTTTTGGAAACAATTTTTCTGCCTAACCCAGCTTAAATAATTGTACCTATTTCTTCTGCATCAAACCCAGTGAAAATGCCATCACAAGCCCCTGTGACAGCAGCCAACCTGTTGTGTGTAAGTGAAAGGGTTGAAGCCCCATCTGTTGGTACTCTGAGACAGACAGGTATCTTACCCACTACACTGTCTGTCTAGTTGAATTTTTTTGTCATCTGTGGACTCTTTCYTATGAAAAAAATTAGGAATACTTCAATGAGGAAAGTCATCCAGCATCCACATGCTGCACATTATGGAAATAAGATCCATGTGGCTTCTTACCTTCTTTTTTTTTCTCCTTTATYATGTATTAAAGCTGCTATGGAATAGCTGCTTAAGACTAAAAGGGTTTGAATTCTCACTTAGCCTCATTATGGTCTTGGGCTTGGTGTTTACTACTTCTGCTTTCATCAAGGCCAGTTCCTCAGAGGCTTTTGCAGGAGACACATATGTTCTTATGAATAACATTCTTAATTTTCTGTCTCAAACCAGGGTAGAATTTTACTTTTTAATCAGCAGGTTTTCTTTAAACTCAAAATTGTATTGCTGGTSTTCTGCCTCTAAAGCAGAATTTGTTATTTTATACTCCTATGTCTTGGGTTGTCTACTTCTATATTCACACATTTAAATGCTTCAGGCTATTCATTGTGTGTTTTCTGGGGGGTTTAACAGTTCAGCCATTTCCACACAGACTGTCGAAGTCAGTTGGAGACTGTGTCAAAATTTGCTATCAGACTGCTAAGACGAATCTCCCACTGTCACTACAGAGTACTTCTCCAGAGCACAAAACATTGTTGAGAAATAGATGAGGTACTGGAGGTGATGCTATCTGTAGCTCCATCAGTTGCTTCACCATGTGCTCTTAGAATGGTTCCTATAAAAGATTCCATGCCCTCAGGTCCTTGGYCAGGTGTAGCTGTTGAAGTCACTRTGATAACCTGTACTAGTGCASTGAAAATAGAAAAAGAGTTGGTTTRCCAAAAGGCTACTTTTWAAAATATGTTTAGTTCASATCTAAAATGTTTTCTATTTKGATTACTTTGTTCTCCCTCTGAATTTTTTAGATTTATCTGAGTATTCTTTCTGTGGTTGGGAAKAAACCAAAAGTGGCACAGTCAKTACCTTATATATTTATTCATTGCAAAGATAAAAGACTGGTTTTAAGTGAAAGGACATAYATGTAGCCCAGTAGTTTGAATAYACTTGAAGAATTCRTGCCTCAAAGAATTCTGGTTATTGGTAAGCAACCGYTCTTTATTTTAGCTGTAAATTTAAACTTTGAACAGTGAACGTGCTTAGACTAGTGATGTGCTTCTTAGGTTAAAAAAAGAACAAGATTTTAATAGGAAAAAATTATCACAAGACAAAACAGCACATGATCTCATTAGCATTTATGGATTGCTAAACTGCAGTCTAAAAGTCACATTTCTGTCTACAGAAGTTTTCCGCAATAGTCATACAAGCAACATGAAACAGTGTTGTTTTAGTTTTTAGTTTGTTTACTTGGGGTCAGATTTTAGAGTGGTTAAAGTTGCAGTTGTCTGTAAGGGCAGCACTAATTAGCTGCAATTGATGTTAGTGGGACTTGGAATAAATGTTGATTCTGAAAATGTCATCACATATGGACATCATATCTGTTTTCAAACATCTTTGAAAATCTGGCCCTTAGGACAATTTACTACTTTTCTTCTCTTGTTTCAGTGGTTTTCCYTTAGCAGTTCCCCATTTTACTCTGCTCAGGAAGGTCCATCAATTTTAAACAGCACTTTGTAGTAATTTCTATATCTAAGAGGTTGTACTTGTCAAGGATATACTCACAAGATTGACAGAAGAGACTTGGCCCTGTCTTTCCATGAAGTATTTTACTTCTTTGCTCTAATAATGTAAATAGTTCTTAGGATAATTCTTTTCATCCATAAATGTTTAAGTGCTGCAGAAAAGGGATTAGTGTAATTAGTTTTGCATTTGGAAATGGTAGTGTAGAGATATGCAGGGACTTGCCTGAAGTTAACCAGCACAGGAGGCAACCACCAAGTGAGGAGCCCTGGCCCTCAGTCTGCTTCCTTCAGCAAATGGAGTCTCAGAGTGCTTGATCTATCCACACAAAATACCCAGACAAGAGTCTTCTTAAATGTAGTGATTTGGTACTTACGCAGTGTGAGTCATGTTCTGGGATGCTGGCAGTGTTTTTTTGTGATATTTCCGTTTCACATTCAGCTCCGGGGGCTCAGCGGGGGCTTTTGGTCTGGTTGCCATATGAAGTTCATCAGGGGTGACAGGGGAAAGCAGCTTAATGTGCTCRTGTTATTTTTGTCTATAGTAGAAATTTGTGATGGGGACTGTTTCTGCATAAAATCACCAAAATAGTTCATTGACTGTAAGCTAGCTGGAAGTGCCCAGGACTATTTACAGCAGAATTGCCTGGACAGTGGTAGTTATTGAATRTAATTATTTTGATCTCGCAGAGAGCAAAGCATAAAAGGCACTTATCAAACTTTCTATACTGCACACCCTGTTAATTGTGGTGCTAAAGTTGGGTACCTTCTCTTGGCCTTCCAGACTCAGCTTTTTGTGTAA
>CADDXX010000160.1:1443139-1478337 GCA_902810485.1 Alauda arvensis | reverse complement strand
AGATACTACATGAGGGAGAAGCAATTTATGTGATGTGGCTCCATTCTTAAGCTGTAACAATGATAAATTAGTAACATTGCTTTAGGAGTTTGCAGTCATTTTGCTTTTGATATGATTGGAAGAACTGTATTGGTTAAACTTGTTTTATTCTTCACATACCATAGAAATTTAATAGTATGATTCTGTACAGATTCTTGACTGAATTATGGCTAGATTTGTTCCTTAGACTAGTTTACTGGAATATATTAATGTATAGATATCTAATATGATTTATTTCCTCRGCACTGCTGTACATTTGTATTTGATTTATATTTACAAAGCCAAAATCTTATCATAAATAATAGAACCAAACTATTTGCATAGCTTTCTTTTTGATCTTTGTTTTCCTGTCTGCAGAAACATTACTGCAGGCTCCTGGTACCTGTGGTAAATGCATGTTTGATGTTTTGTATTCCTGTTYCATCTTATCTGTTTATCAGCCATGTAGTCCAGTGTCTCTTCCAGAACACACTTATTTATAAAAGCTGTTGGCTGTTGTCAGGATTGAGACTGGAGGGCTGGAGGCAGAAATGAGATGTGAAACTTGGAACTCGCATCTTGAAGACATCCATCTACCTGATTTGCTGCTGTGCTGAAAAGATTGTTTATTTGTCTTGGTTATTTTGAAATGAGTTTCTTTTAGTTGATTCTTAGAAGAAATACTGTAACTGGAGCAGAGAATTGAACTGAAACTCTGCTTCTCTTAAAATCTAATTATCTAGAATTCATGTCAGAACTTTGGATCTGTGTATTTTTCCCATATGCAGTCTTTCAAAATAATTTCTGTAATCCCTGGGATAAAGCTCTGGTGCAGGATTATTTCTGACTCATGATGGTAGAGGAAGGGAGGAGAGATGGAGCTTGGAGATTTGTCTTTGCTATTTACAGATCTTGGACAAGCCCTTTAACCTTTCAAAGACTCAACTTCCCCAGCTTTAGATTGTGGGCAGGCGTTTGAAGTTCTTTGGAAGATCTTACAAAAAAATCAACTTCTGTAGGATGCCAGGAATTGCACTCGAGAAAATGAGTTACCCAGTCACCTGATCTTAGTATCTTCCTGAAGGGTTATCTATGAGCTTTGGAAATGAAGCATTTTTCTGGAGCTTGGATAATATTTAGTACCCTGGAGCTCTRTATCTTATGACAAGTCCAGTGTTGAGTGTACTGCCCAAATACATTCATTTATGGATTGAGCTGTGGGATTTTGCTGTGGAATAAGCTTGTGGGCATGAGCCAGTGGAAGATAATGTTTACTTCTTCAGAATTGGCCTGAATCATCCCATAGAATTTTTCTGTTGCCAGTTTCTACCTCAGTGCAGCTCCTGTACCATCCCATCATCCCCCTGGTTTCTGAGCACAGTGGTGCCAGCCTATCTCCAGTGAAAGCATTTCCCAGCCCTGCACTCRGGGGATCTGTCTGAGGAGCTCTCTCCCTCTCAGGCCCTGACTTTGTGGGGCCTCTTCTTCACCATGTGTGAACAAGGGCTTTTCTGTTTGTCTTTATGCTCCTGTGTGGTGGTGGGGGGCATCTCCACTCTCACTCTGGGCATGCCAGCTTCTGTCCTGGGGTCATTGAAAACCACAGAGAGTGATTTCCTCTGCTTTCTTACARTGCCATTGTGAGAATTGTTACCTGCATTTAAAATGTTATGAATGAAGGCCATTTACATTTTTGCCTTTAACRATGTATTTAAAGTATTGAAGAGTTCATAAGTTCTTTAATCCAGAGCTTTGTGTTAGTAATTAAAAAAATGAGTGGTGGCAGTTTTCATCAGAGCTGAAGGTCACTGGAGGCATAATGTATTAAGAAAATGTAGCACATAATTTCCTTTCTCCAGATTCTTTTGTGAAAATTGAAATAGGTATGGCTTTTAAAAATACCTGTGTTTTGTAAGAGCTTTGCTTTCTATAGTCAGTACAATTAAAAGTACAATTAAAAGAAWTTTAGTTCTTGCTTCTATAGGGATGAGAAAAAATTAAATTCCAGGTACAAACTAACGGTCAGTGATGAATGTTTATTCACTGGAGGTTTTTATAGTGTTAGTAACATGAGAGTTAGTTKGTTTTGCCTAGCATGATCTTAAGCATTTAGTGGGTAAGTGAGGCACATGGACATTTGGTTTGTAACCTTAGGGAGTGTGCAGCTATCTAGGATTTGAGGGTTTGTGTCATGTTAGAATAAATTCTTAATTATTTGTGCAAGTGGCAGCACTCCAGCAGGGCAGCTGAGCACTTCCAGCCTGGGCTGTCCATCAGCTGCTCCAGTTTTGGTGTGGAACAGCTCCTTGCTCTGGAGGGTGATGCTGAGCATTCCTGAGTGCCAGGCAAACCAGTCAGTAGTCAAGACCCCTGGTGAATCACACCTTTGTAGCCCAAGTATTAAAAGATCCTACCTTCCATAGATGACTGCAAAAKACTAAGGCAGGGATGTCACAGATACTGGGTTTGGGTTGTACATCTGTTGGTTACAGTGGTTCATAAATGATTGTGGAGAACCTCGGTGCACATTCACGATTGTTAATCACTTTGTGTAGGGTTTTGGCAATAGGATAAATCAGTTGTTAAAACTAAAAGTACTTGAAGGTTTTTTAATAAAAAATCTCAGCRTGTTTAGCAGCACTGGTACACACCTACCCCTGAAATGGGGCCTTAATTCCCACTCTTCCATATCCCCAAGTATGGATAATGATGAAAACTCTGCTGACCTTTCTGACACTAGAGTTTAAATGAGTCCTTAAAATACACTATCCTCACTTTCTTGTTTTAAAAATTAGCTTGTTAACAGACTTCTGCCATTCTGTTGTATTTTTAATATAAGGCAAATAATATTTGTCTGAATTCACCACCTATAAAGAAACAATCCTGGTGATGAGTTCAGCTTGGCTTTGCTTATGCAGAATATTTGTGTGTAAACACGGAAGATACTGGTTTTCAATGTTCTTTTATGTCTGCAGTACTTCAAAATGTCCCTTGTATCATTTCATATATCACTTAGTCATAAACCTTCTGAATATACATTGTGAGAGCTTTAGAAAAGTGTTAATTGTATTCCACTGCAGTGGTAGCCAGAAGGTCAGGAGCTAAAATAAATTTATTTCTGAATAATTTGAATTTTATATCAAGGTTGATTTTTCATGGTTACTTCTCAAAGTAGCATGCTAATTTATGGCTAACATATTACATATTTTTCCTGTAAAAACAAGGAGGCCTGTCCCTTCTCACAGATCTAGGCATGCTATCTAAATATTTCTKCAGTACAAATAATTAAATGCGTTGGTAGATTCTTGGACTCATCTCAAATGCATGCAGAAACTCTATAAAATTGAGAAAAACTTCCTTTTGAAAGGAATCAACTAGAGATTTTTAGGTGAGATTCATTAGCTTTTATTGTTATTCTCAATATGTACATCTGRAAGCATTTTGAAAGAATATTTAATTTATTTCTTTAAGGAAGATRTGTATTAGGTGCCTTCCAATACATTCTTATTCCTCATTGGTGGACAGTTGAGTATAATTATCTTTGGATTAATCAGTTTTTGAAGTCTTTTCCAGTGATAATGTAGAGAGGATTAASAGAGAGATTACCAAAGCATTAGGATTTATTTCTGGTTGTTTTTAAGAAGGAATCCTTGCCTAAAGTCAATTACAAAATTATTTCCTTGTAAGAAACTGTTGAGCAAACAGAAAAAAATAAAATCACCTATGGCAGGGTCTGTGTGTSCTGGAGCTTGAGAGGGAGATGTKSAAGCAGTGAGGCCCTATTTTGGTTATGCACCTTCTTTTCTAACTCYTTCTTTCCTTGYTATGTGGTAAGGCAGAGTTGTCTTTTTACCATTRGAAATTTTGAAGTKCCTTTTCTCTTTCTCTGYTAGATGAGYAGCAATAAAGGAGAGGAATAACATCCCTTCTCACATCCTCTGCTGCCATTTTTCATTGGGGAATAGTTTTGTTTTCCTTGTGCTCATTTTTCATGGGTATTAACTTGCTCCATAGTGTTCTCTAGTTTGACCTTTATTTTATGTTTTGCTTTGGATATCATCAGAGTGACGAGACAATTTAAATACGGTTCTGTAAGGTTATTTTAATTGAATGTTTGAGTAACTCTGCCTCTATAATGACTGAAATTAACTTGATCTGGAGCTTGGAAAGACTGTCCTATGTATGATTTCATAATTAAAAAAATAAAATAAGACAATGTTCAGTTGAACAGATCTGAGATCACAGTTCATTTGCATTTGGCTTTAGGGAACCTAAAGTGCAGCCACACCCTGAATTCCTGCTGGTGAAAGGCTTCTTCCAAGCCACCAGTTACACCAAAAATGGTATGTGACATGGTTCCAGCTCTGGGAGTCACAGGATAACCTTCTCCTGTAGGAATCTGCTTTGGAGTCGTGATTACTTCTCTGTCCTGGCTGATTGCAGTAGCCCTGGTTTAGCTCTGGGGTTGTATCACATCAGACAAGCCTGTGTGGATAGTGTTGGGTAGCTCTGTAACACCTCCACTGCTTTCATGGCTTCAGTGTTTCTTGTCTGGGATGTTGGGGGTTTTTTCTCATTTCAAATTTATTGGAGAGGCTGGAGAATAAAGGGTTGAGAATGGCTYAGACCATGCTCTAAGATGAGAATAGTTACACTTGATATCAGAGGATATTAATAATATCAGAGGATCTTTCACCACTGCTCTCCTCATTCTTCTGGTACCTGGGTGTTGGTGTCCCAGTGCTGAGCCTGTTCTGCAGTTTGCAGTTTGCCTTTATTWGGTTAAAAGAAAGAAGTTCTGCCTATCAAAGCCATTTTTGCTGGCATGTTTGCATCCATGGCTGCATATGAGAAGGAACAAACCTGCCATTTTCATTATACTTCCAAAGTGGCAGAAGTTTCCATTACAGATCAGTTTTTATTTATCCAAGAGACATGCTCTGCTTTTATGAGGGAAGTGCCACCTGCTAAGTGACACAGGGCACTCATGCAAAAACTGTATATCCTAAAACCCATAAAGGTGGAAACAAAGAACAATCTGTCATTTGAGACATCAACCAAGACTGATTTTTTTTTCCAAATGTCCACTGGACTTTGTTTTGAAACATAGCTGATTTTAAGAGTGACCCTTATTCCTTGTCTATAACTCATCACATGTGACAAGTGGAAGAGGAAGAGAGAGTCCTTTACATGAGATTTGCCCATGGGTCTGGCCAAAACCTAGAGACMCAGCCAGGATGGTTAGCAAGAGGCAATGTTTGAGCTGGGTCATAAACCTTGAAAAGGCAGTCATAAATCATAATTAAGGTTTTTTGTTTCCTCGATGGTGKAACTCCTCAGAGAATGGAGACTGAAATTGTTTACCAAAGCCCATTTTTTCTGTGTTCAGAGAAGTGTTTAGGAAACCTTTACCAGGGTTTATTAAGCATATCTGTGGGAGACAAAACCAGAATTGTTGGTCTCCAAGCAGCAAGTGGCACTGACAAGCTGACTGGTGTGGTCAGAAAGGATATTTAATTTCAAAGGATAAACTGCAGGATTCTTTTTTTTTTTTGTTGTTTATCTGAAGTCAAGCTTATCTAGTTTATGCCTTATCTAGTTTAATGTATGAGAACTGTAAATTCAGCTACGTTAAGCAAACAATTTATTTTGGTTTAATTCCATTTTCTCTTTGTTTTAATAAATTTTGTGTTTGTTAGGATTACTGTTGTGTACTTAATTTAATACAGATGTCTTCAAAGAGTAAAGAAAAATCCATAACTCTTAAATAGAATAGCTGAAGGGGAAAAAAWGTCTCTGGAACTCCTTTTCATTCCTCTGTGGTCCTGCCGGAGGGGTTTGGATTAAAGGATTGTATCAGGAAGTCATCTTGCTGCAGTTGGTAACTGTAAGAGAGAGACCAAAACCCAAAGAGATAAAGACTTTAATGTTTTAGTCATAACATTAAAATTTTAAAATTTTCAAAGTCCTATAAAGTATAGAAGTATAAATAATATARAGAGGAGTGATAGGTCCTGACTGTGAGGTGATGGGGTTGGGATGGATGTGTATTCTGTGTGTTTTGGAAATGAAATGGTAAAAATAATTAGTTTTGAGATRTCTAGTAATATGAAATAAGAGGTGAAATGATCAGGCAGTGTTTCTTCTTTTTCAGCTTCATACAACAGGATCAAGAAATCAGATGTTTACGAGTAACTTGTAATTTTATRAGGTATAAATAATGTTTTGAACAGTGGGCATTTAGCCTGTAGAATACCATGGAGGTCATATAGTTAAATATAGTGGTTYAATTTTCAAGAAGGGCTTGATGATATAAAGTCTAATAACAGTGGCAGCAAAGCATGCCTGGAGAAGGGCAATCAAATCTCATGATTTAAGACACAAGCACATCACCTGTAGCATCCAGAAAGGCCTTGTTGCTCTCTGTCACCTGCAAAGCTTTCTGCAATTAGTAAGGTTCATTCTGGTTATTTGTAGTGCCTAATTCCTTTTTGAAGCATTGCTCCTAGCAGTTGTTAGGGGTAGGATAGAGTCTTCTGTATGTCATCATCTCATATAAAATCTCACTTCCCTGTGCTGCTGCTGCTCTGAATGACACCAGCATGGTCTGAAACAAAAGATCCTGGAGATGTGATGCTGTGAAAGCACAAAATTGCCTCAGCCAACTTCAAATAGAAGTGAACTGGAACAGTTTTTGCACATTACTTTGAGAATTAATTCAACTCCTTTGTAAAAAACAGTAGTTGTAGTTCATGCAAAAAACCCCCATCTCTTTTAAGCAGCAGTRAGGTAATTGAATGCATGAAGTAGGCAATTTCTTTTGACATAAAAATGGAAGTGTATTTTTATCTGATTTTTGCTTTAGCTTTTTATTTCCATGGTCTGCTCTAAATAACAACTGCTGGTTAAAATATTTTAGTTGAAGTGCAATATGAGGAGTACATACAGGGTTAAATCCTCCTTTGAGGACCTCCTTTGTAACTAAAACCTGTAAGAATGAATTTAGATGCAGTTTCCTCTTCRTTGGGAAATTAGGAAAGGCTAACATGTTTCAGCAGGTAGAACATTGTATTAACTCTTAATAAATCAAAGGAAGAGATAAAGRTGGCTTCCAAGGCTGAAGGACCCATCAGATGACTCCTAACTGTGAAGTCTTGGATGACTCCTCCAAAGTGAAGTCCTGGAAGGGGCATGACCTGTGGTTCCATCCCATGGGTTCCCTGGCCCATGGGATGTAGTTCCATATGCAGCTTCTCTGGAAACAGAGCTTGAAACCTGAATTTCAGCATTTTAAAATTTATTTTACATTCCATTTTATAACTTTCCATGGAGTCCTTGAAAGTCAAGGTCAAATTGAAGGAATAAAGGAAGGTGTTTATTTTAAATTATTGAAGACAAAGACATCCATATGGAATTTCTTTACTGCTTATATGTTTGCWGCTTCTTTTTATTGAACTTGTTAAACTGTTTGGAGGTAATCAGAAAATGCATGTAGGAATCAAGCTCAGACCAACCAAATAAATTTGATTAACTGAGTGCTAATAAAGACGGGAGGGTTCCACTGGTGATATGATATAGAGGACAAAGACGACAACATTATAAAAAGGGATGAAAATTTTGTACTTTACTTCAAATGAGGGTATCTCTGTCCTGAAATAAACAGCCTTGCGACCTAGGAATCAAAGTTGGAGAAAGTTAGCCTCTTGAAATAACTGGGGATGTTAATTTTCTAGCTCAGTTTCTACTTGATCCAAGTATTGTTGTAAAACTGAAGAAAATTCTGCAGTTATGCTYTTGCAGTTTCATTTTGTCTGGATAGATAGCCACATTTATTAAAATCACACTTCTTACAAGAAAAATTAAAAAGTGTCTTACACTGCACTTTTTCTTAATTAAAAACTCAATCTGAAAAGAAAAAAAAATGCAAAATATACATTATTCCCATTGAAAATTATTGTATATATCGGGCACTGTCATTAATCAGCCCTTTTACTAGAATTGCAGTGATATTACTTGGGTTATAAAGGAAATAACCCTGRCTTTGTTTGGGGTTTTTTTAAGGAAAATTGCAGTTATTTAAGTATTTCTCAATGAAAAACACAACTGCACTTTTTTTCTTTAGGCAGATGGGGAAAGTAAGATATCACCAGTTACTCAAAGATGTCCATATGGAAAATGAAAACATATTGATGAAATTTTTCATCCAAAAAAGGCAAAGTAGCAGAAAAATCAATAGTATGCTGGCTAGAGCCATTAGCTGAGATGTAAGAAATTCAGTTGTAAGCACGACCTTATAGCAGGCAAGTGCAGGCACTGGCTAAAGCAGCCTGAGTGCAGKGTGTGTGATTTAAATCCAGCCACAGCAGCTCCTCATCCTAATCTCACTTTATCTCCCCTGGAGAGAAATGGTTAATTTTAGGGCTTAATTCATCTGACCTATTTGCGGTGTCTGCTTCACAACAAGATGAATTGTAGCCTTGAGAAGATCATGTCAAGTGTGAAGGGAGTGAGGAGTGATTAGCTGAGGAACAGACGTCTGCCTTCAATCCCTTCTGCAGCCTCTCGCCTCGGAGGCTGCGCTAACAAAGGACAGAGCTGCAGGAGCACTCTGGCTGTGGAGCTGGAGCTCCAGCACCCATCACCTGCAGTGCCTGATGCTCCAGGTGAGCTCAGGGCATCTCCACACATTCCCACATGTCTGCTACTGTATTGCCACAAACCATCTTGGGACCAATAAAACTGCATTTTCCAAAGGAGAGAGCCTTATGAGAAAACTGCAGCTCARTGTTCATTTCTGTGGTGTGGCTATCTGAAAGGATCATAAAGCACTGGGACTAGAAGGAGGGAGCACACAGGCATTCAGCAGCCTTGCCAAAAGTAGAATAAACATTTCTTGATTTGGGGAGATGAAGTTTCAAATGYCCTCCTCCGAGTGACCACATTATGGAAAGAATATCAGTTTTGTTTGTCAGTGTTATTTCCTGTTCTCAAGTTGCTTAATATGCTCTCATTTTTGCAACACAGCTCATAGGGAAAAGAATTCTTGGTGTAGTGGTTCTCCTCTTTCTTTACATCAGAAATCTGCTCTTTTRAGGAAGCTAAAACCCCAACAAACATGCTAGGAAAGTGCCTAGCTAAACATTTCAGCAGGTTGAGGCAAAAAAGGGTTTTTGTCTGTAAGGAAGGTTTGCATATTTCCTGTTTCAAGCTAGCTGAACACACTGCTGTGCAAAAGGGGTTTTTACTAAAGCCTTTACTTTTTTTGCTTTGAAAACCAGATTTTCAGCCTTTCCAGCACATTTTAGGGGTAAAGAGCTTCTTTCTTCTCTGAACAGGTTAGGTAACTTTTGTTGGCCACATTTTTTTCTTCAAGTAATTATGCTTTGGGGGCCCTGTGTTACATTTTTTTCTGCCTGGAATTGCTTTTAGAGCAACTGGAAGCGCTGCTGAATGGGGTTGCTTGGTGCTTTCCCTTCTCTGTTTTTTCCTCAAATGCTTACACTTCACTTAATGCTGTCTATTTGTCTGTTACTACAGAAAACCTTATATGCTGTCATGTGTTGGACTTTTTACCCAACGCTGAATTTATTTTTCTGTGTGGAAAGTGCTGGTAAGAAAATACTGCAGTTGTTTAACCTGTGTGAAAGTGCTGAAAGACTATTTGTAGTAAGGATCAGTAAGATAGTATATTCAAACCAGGTAGGACAAGGAAGGGGAGGAGAAATGAGAAATGGCAGTGCAAATGAAACTGCCTTTTTTTTTCCTTTTTTTTTTCTTTTTTTTCTCCCTTTTGTCATCCTCTTGTGGTATTATGTAGATCCCCAGCCAGATGGCTACTGGCTATAAGCTGTGTGTGGATTCACAGGATTTTAACTCCTCTGTTGGTTTCCCATCTGTCATAAACTCAGAAGCTGCAATCCAGAGACTGACATTAATGTCAGTGTCTTCTTTAGCAAACCAAAACTACTATAGCTCAAAGGCTGCAGTAAGAGCACAAATGGAGACAGGAGAGTGTCTGGTTTAACAACCATGCTGCTAGACTGGACAGGAAAATTTCTTACTGAAGGTTTAATGTAGTGCTTTAAATTMGTTTGACCACTGTGGTGGCAGCAGTCTCCAACAAACACTACCTGAAAAGTCTCCTCAAAAGGAGTTTTTTTTCTGTTGCTGGAACTCAGCAAAGATKGTAAACTCTTTGATTTCAGTAGGAACAAAAGTTGATTTCAGTARGAAATCTCATGTCTAAAAATAAATAACAGACTATCTGCAGTAGAAAAAAGGTGGTAAAAGAATCTCTCAGCACTGGAGGAACAGATGTAAAGTGTTTAAAAACAATACCTTTTCATCTTTTTTCAGTTTAAAATGACCAGTTCAGTATCCCRTACGTTTTCCTTCAGCATATCATCACTTGGATGAGCACATTCTGTTTCTGTTAATGGAGGTGAAAACAGTGAAAAACGTCTTAGGTTTCATGGTATAGGGCAGAATAAGGCATTGGTCACTTTGTGGCCACTCACCGAGGCCTCAGCATCACTGTAACAAAGAAAACTCACTCCTCAATGTAAAAGAAGCTCTCATAGTCTTGCTTTATTCTTGTTGCACTCAAAAGAGCAAACTGAAAAATTAAGTTAAATCTCTAGGAAGCAGSCATGAACAAGTGAGAAATAGGGGCTGAGCACACTCTAGAAACCATTTTAGAAGGAATTTTAGCATGTAAGTGTATCAAAGAGAAGCAGCCATAGAAGCCTGTAAGGAAATCACTACTATTATAAARTCCTCCCAGATTTAGACTTGGTGTTCTTCATTAATGGATTTGATTTCTGTGAGAAGAAAAGTTACACCCTTGCGAGAAAATAACCACTTTCCTAAGGAGTAGCTRTCTGAAATCAAGGAATCTGGTAATCCAGCTTCAAAAACCCTGTCAGGAGCAAATTACCCTCTCCATTTCCACTGTGCATTCAGTCCTGTATGACAGGGAGCAGCTTAAGAGGATGATGAAGTGTTAGACTGTGTTTCAGATGGTTTCTAGTGCTTGGTGAAGTAGCCCCAAGTTAAATGCCTCATTCACCATCAGGCATTGCAACTGGAGTCATTCCAGGCAGGTGCTCCAGCAGCAGAGTGGACTCCAGGTTTTCTGCCTAGGTTGAAAGAACCCCACATGATGAAATAAGGTATTGATTGGAAAGATTGCCAGAACTCCGGTATTTTATTTCCTGTGGAATAGTGAATTGTGAATCCGAATTCAACAGGCTTGGCCTTTGTGATAACACCATAATGCTGTGATATATTCTTGCAGTTCATTTTCTTTGCATTAAACAGAAAAGATTTTTGCAGAAATCACAACAGGAGGCTGTGTTTCATGAGTGACATTTTCTGAAATTTAGGAGAAGCTGATTGTAGSATTAGTTAGTTTATCTGGGTTTTTACATCTGTTGGTAGCCACAGGGATGACACATTATTCAGTTATGTCCTGCACATCTAGGAATTTCCCCCACCCTGTAGGGCTAAGTCTCAGTGTCAGAGCTCCCTATCATTCATCTGCATTCAGGCTAAAGGAGTAAAATAAAACCCCAGCCAAATGCTGAAGTGAAAACTGAAATAATCTGAAAAATGAAGTCCAAGTTTTGCTGACAAAATTATTAATCTCATGTTTTGGTGTCCAGAGGAAATGGCTGAGAACAGAACAGTATGGTCCTGTTGCCTTTAATAAACCTCAGCCCTAGATAATGATAGAGCAGGAAGAGCTCTTGAGTGTTCAGGAAGTAATGTCCTCCCCAAAGGGCTTTTGTAATCTGCCCTATGTCATCGACATCACCATCCTCAGTGCTTGAAGAAATAGGTTTCAGGTGCACCCTCCAGAGGAGACACAGAACATCATTCTGCAAGTGGGAAGTGCTGTAGTCCCTGAGCAGAACATGGCTCTTTGMCCAGTGGCTTGCTCTTATATTCATAGGCATGTCCATGGAGCTACAGAGTATTAATTTTACCAAAGAAATGGTACAGTACAGATATAACATGCAAGAATCAGGCTAATATGAAATGGATTTTCAGGAAAAAAAGGCGGAATTCCGTTCACCCATAACTGGTCCTTGAGAAGCTTTGAGGAGAATTCTCTGCATTAAAAAATAAAGACATGTAAGTTGGCTTCAGATAAGAGAAGATGAGAAATAGCAGTTGGAATCATCTGAAAGTTATAGGTAATAGAAAATACATAAAAAGAGMTCACACTAGAACTCCCACCAAGGTCTTTGAAACTGCTCAACAAATTTGGGAGTGCTGTCCCAGATTACAGTGTTGGGGAAAACTCTGTGCCAGAAAAACCATTTCCCAATCTCTGCCACCCAGTGAGCCATACCAGGAGCTGGTTATAAAGTTCAGTGGTACATTTCCCCCCTGCCTCTTTTAAAGAGTGAATAGGAAGGACACACCAACCTGAAATGGTAGGCTGAGGTTTTCTTGSTACCAGCTATTACTGGGTTTGCTGAGAGACTGGTGTTATCTGTAATGGTAACATACTTCCATCATCTGCTCTGATCCTTGGAGGATCTTTGTTTGAGTAATGTTTTGACTTTTAAGGTTTCTCTTTATAAAGTTTATGGTYTTGGAACTTATTTTCTTCATTTTTTCCATTTGTTAACTTTTGCAGCAAAGATAAAAAGAAAAGGATCRTGATTATACTCAGCTGTTTTCCACTTCAGGATTTGTTTCCTTATGAATGCAGTTGTTTTTCACTGTACATTGGTTTTCATGAAAASTGCTGTTCTCACATGTCTGTAAATTGTCCTCTAGGCAAGCTTTGTCCTTGYCCAGACTTGAATGTTTTGGGGGAGAGCTGAGGGCAATCTGAAGTAGGAAAGAGCAAACTTAATAAATCACCTGCTTTTGAGGTATTATAAAAAAAAAATGGACCTTAGACATGGATAGAGATTAAGGCTTCACTAGGAAGTGATGATGGAGTTGGTTTGTGGCAGGATGAGAGGAAAGCTGTATAGGAATGCGTGTAATTAGTGAGTTTGGGTACTGCCTATGAAGGAGAGAACATATGCTTCAAATATACTTCAGATTGTACTCTAAAGCCAGATGTCTGTGCCCAACCTAGGAAATACAGTCTCAAAAACATAGAAGAGAAAGCTAAGCAAGGTGAGCTCTAGGGGAAAGGTTTCCATTTCCACAGAGCAKGGTTCTTCCTCGTGGTGAACTGTCCCACAGCTGGGAGAGCGTTGCATGAAACTTTCAGGTCCATTATTTCTGGTATTCACCTTGAATTTCAGAAGCAGGGTCTAAAGCTCAGATTTTACAATCTGATCCTCTCCCTGCCTGAAAGTTTCTTTTGATTAATGCTGTAGAAGCCTGTAAGCTTTGGCAGTGTTTTCCTTAGGCTCATTTTACCTGTGTTACAGATCAATGTGCTKTAACGCTCCAAGTTCTGAGTGTGTTTCTGAAAGTTTCCAAGGGTAAGCCCAGACGTATTGGCCTTGAAGGAGCTTTAGTTTGGAAACCTTGGTTGGTTCAGAGTTGTGCTTGTTTACTTTATATAGTATTAGCTTTCCCASAGATGACTGTTGACAAGAGAAAGTCTCCTCTGAGCTAATGTTGCTTGTGGCCTGATTGCTGGAGAAAAGTGGTCATGCCTGCATAACATACTCACTTTTAAAATAATTCAGTATCTGAGCAGTTTTAGAAGTTCTGTAGCTGTGCTTTTATTTATAGAGAGGGAGAGGCCAAAAAGAAGAGCTTTGAAAGAAACAAGTTCAGGCAGACTTTGTTTTTGTAAAGGAGCAACAGAAATTGATTCAGCTGCCTTTTGTCAATAAAAATGCAGCCTGGTRGAGGACTGGTTGTTATAAACATCTAAGGCTTAGGTCCTGTTGCTACCACCAGAATCACAATTTGTAGTTTAAAGATGGTGTCATTTGTATGTAGTTCAGAGAAAGAGGAAAAGACCCAGCAATTGGGAATCTCACATTAAATTGGAATAAAGTCAACATGAGCTCTGTGTTAAACCATATATCTTACATAATCTGCAATGAATTTATCTTTTTCATGATTTAGTACTTTTCCATACRTTCATAATTCTTTGACCTGGAAAATGTATCTCTCTTCCTCATTGTTTAGGAGTGAAACTGACCTTATGCAGAATTGCATTCCCTGCTAATATACCATGAAAAATCATTTATTTATTTATGTCATCATACCTTATTTATTATACCTTACTTACTGACAGAGGAATTTATTGCATCAGTTCAGTTGAGGCTTACAAGAACAAGCAAGCTCCTCGGCTTTCAGGGCAGAAAGGAAGATGATGATCAAAAGCTTGCTTTCAGTGAAGGAGCTACTCTTCTCATTTATATTTCTTAGCATTTTCTAAGATGTCTTCCACCTATCACTTTTTATTAGAGGGGGTTGCAGAATCAAAGTGGCATCTATTTATCATCCAAACTGAAATTCCAGCCCTCACCATCAGCCTTCTTTGGCCATGATTTTTCCTGTTTTACGACCAAGTGAGCATTGGAGCCTGTCAGATGCAGAGCTGCATTAATCATCTCTGCTCACTACAGCCAAGTGAGAGGACAGGAAGCATCTATTTACTAAGGGTTTGTGTACATGGGGAAATAGCCTAGACTGCTTATTAGGAGTTAACTCCTTCCATGGATTCTCCTTGAGCATCTTTCAGTGGTTCAGCTTCAGGCTTCTTTGGAAGATGTGGTATTTGGTAGCGGGTGGGGTTAAACCACGGAGAGCCTGTGTTATTGTGCAGTGKGTTCAGGACAGGATCCTATCTCCACGTGTCATTTAATCTTCTGTAATGGACCCTCTTTGTGCTCTTAGTCTGTGGCAAATGGAAGGCAAAACATGTTAGTTGAAGCCTCTCTCATCAAGGCAGGTGTGAAGCTTGTGTCCATGTGCCTGTGCATTCATACAGGGGACCCCAGAGTGCTRCTGACAGCAACTTGGGTGCAAGAATTATTTTTGATAACTCCCCAAACAAACAAATCTGATGAGAATTCATTGTTTTTCATGACAGAGGGCAAGAAGTAATAATCTTTTTACACCTTCTATGAGCTGTGTATTATTTAGGGATGTTGAAGTTACTTGTGTTGGACCTTCTTTTGTATAGAAATTTCTTTTGCCCCAAGATGAGTAGTCTTCAGAGGTGAACAGCTTCAAGTCTATTTAATAGTAGTCTAGTACATCATCATCCTGAAAATAAGAGGCTTTGTTACTATGGAAGCTGAAGTTTATCTTCATAAGAAACCTGCATCATTGTGTAAGAACTGTRTTTTTGAAGCAACTTACACTAGTGCAAGCTCCATTGTGGAAACTCTTTAGCATAACTTAATTTCATTAATTAAGCCTTAGCCAAATCAAATGAAATTTTATTTTTAACTGGAATTATGTTTAGAAGTTTGATAAATGCATTAAYAGTGTTTGCATTTTCAGTGGTCATATAAAACAGGAGTAGAGTAGAAAAGAAAAGAATATTTCAGTCGTAAGAGTCCTACAGTAATCATTTAGTCCAACTGCCTGACCACTTCAGGACTGACCAAAAGTTGAAGCATGTTATTAAGGGAAAATGCCAAATGCCTCTTAAACACTTAAGAGGCTTGGGGCATGAACCACCTCTCTAGGAAGCCTATTGCAGTGTTTGACCACCCTGCAGGTAAAGAAATGCCTCCTAATGTCCAGTCTCAACCTCCCAAGAACTGCTTTGAAACAAAATTTTCTCAATAAAACAGAAACTTGTGTGTTTCTTATGTTCCTATGTTRATTTTTTTTGCTGGCTATAAAAACTACCTCTCTATGCACTGAATACCAAATAAAAGTTGAAATATTAAGGAAAATACTGCTTATTTTAGAAGATCATTGTGGAACCTTGTCTTAACACTGATCCATAGCAAAAAAATCTATTATGAGCTTCAGCTTACCTAGGCACAGTACCAAGAGTAAAACATGATGATCAAAACATTACCAGAAAAGTCATTTGAAAGAAGCTGGTGTAGCTACATTGCTGGTTACAGCTCTGGCTCTTTGCTTTCAGCTCTTTCAACTGCATTACTTTCCTTGGCTGCTATGCTCTTCTCTTTTCCAAACTTGCATTACTAGATAAAGTTCTATTCAGTGATTTCTGCCAGACAGGAACAAAGGATAKTTTCTTTCAAATATTARGATGGCATTTGCTGTTGTCTGTGGAATTCCAGACTGGGATTGGCTGGAGAGGAAACAGAATGTCTTTTAGTCCTGTACATATAYTTGTATTTGATAGCTGACAAGACAACTTTGGCAACCTTTGTTTGGAGTATATGGCTATAATTCAATCTTTCTCAGCATCTTGTGTTGATGCTTCCTATCAGATTTTGTTATACTCTGTTTGCACTTACACTTTTAGAAATTCTCCTTTGGGATGGCACCTCAACATTTGTGTCAAGTTCTCTCTAACAGGGTGAGTTGATTAAAGAAGAAAGTTCAGGTTTGGCTCCAAAGGAAAAATAAAGAGTTCTRCCATTTGTATACTGATGATTCAAAAAATCTGAGCTTAACATTCAAGTGCCGTGTGCCTCAGCCYTAGTGAAGGTCACTTACTTAATCATTATGAATGGAATACAATACAAATGAAATAAATGCAGTATCAGGGATTAAAATAGACCTTGCACATATGTGTAGTAAAAGTATTCTTGAGGCCTTTAATTTGGTAATGTCCTTGGCTCAGGTTTCTGCAGTGGCTCACTGCCATCTTGAAATGGCATAAGGTAAAAGCAAAAGCTTTCATGTATTCTGTGTAGAGGAGTTGGGAAAAAAATTAAATTGCAGTGAGAACTGAGCAAAACATGACAGTTTTGTATTCATGCAGTCTTGTTTTGTGTCTGTACTGCACTTCAGGGGGCCATGCAAAACCTCACTCAAAAAGTTGCATGACATCRAGGTTACAAACCTTGAGGTTGGGAAATGCAAAAGGTGGAGCTGCACAGATCAGCAGGAGTGTTGTACTTACACATGGGAAATATTTAGGATAATTATGCTAATAAACTTCCCTGTTTTGAATAGACTGTGTAGACCTTAAGCTAACAGTGAAATCAAAARATTTTCATTAGGAATGACATGCATTCAACATCCACAAATCTGTATTTTARTAACTTCCAAAATGACAGCATTACAATCTGAACCAATCTCCTAAAAAACAAAACAAAACCAAACCAAAAAAACACACACCAAAGCATTCGGTAACTTTTATTAATTTATAGTCTAATTTTCTGAGTTTAGTTTAATTAACAAAGAAATTGTGCCTATTTTAGCCACAAGCCTTTGTTACATCTTYCAGTTTCACTGACATCACTCAACACATCCCTAAGTTTTTCATTGTGRGGATGTGGCAATCAGACAGCAGTTGAAAGTTTACTCCAAAACYTTGGAAAGTCAGCAGAAAGGCATTTGTTGATTTTAGTGGATTGGGATTAAGTCCAAAACAAATATTTAATATACCAAACCACTTTCTTATTCTTCAACATTTGAAAATTACTTTGTATGCAAAATCTTTATTTCTGATAACCTTCAGTCTTACAAAAAAGAGTCTCCTCCTGCCAGGTGCCCAGCAAATCCTTGGTTATGYCTATAATCTTGCACTCATGAAGAAAAATAAATGGTCAGCAAAATACRGAATTTCTCCTACCAAAAGCTTTGTCCTCACCCTAGCAGCTTCTCCCCACATTTTTGGATCACCAGCTATGAAAAGCAGACATGAAATTAAACCTTCTCTTGTTTTTGCCTCATGCATGACCTRTGCTGCTTCTCAGTCAAGACAATTTCACCTGTACCTTTCCTATGTAAAAATAGAATAATTACCACTTTTAATCACAATTGTTGTAGGAGGGGAACACWGAGAGTTCACACGCCCACTATGCTGCTGAAAGATATGATTTAACAGCAGTTTAAATTGTAAACTCAACTTTAGGCTTGTAGAAGTTCACAGTACAATGAAGATCTGTATAAAGTCCAGGGACCCAAAAACTCTGCATCAATTTGCAAATCTGGATGTACAATAACAAAGCTAGACATTTGGAACTCTTTGTACTGCTGATATATACAGTTTTATACCTACTATAAAAAGTTACACTTTAAGAAACATTAAACCCCATATTATAAAGTACTTACAAATATGAAATTGAGTCTGTGTTTAAGTCCCAAACCACCTAAACTCRGCATGAAAGCCACAAAAACTAGGACTGAGCCTAACTTCTTCCTGCTGTTGAGCCTGAAGTCTTTYACTGTGTATTTTGGAAGAAACAACAGCAAGTCCCAGGGCTGTGAGGCCAAAAGGCAGCAGTCAGTATCTGAGCAGTGGCAGGGACCAACTCCTGAACTTCTTTCCACTGCAGTGAGTGCACACCAGCCAAACGGTGCCTGATAGGAGGGATGGAATTTAACCTGTTTGACTTTGCACTGSAAGGGCCAAGCACCACAGGGTAGCCTCACTTGAAGTGAAGTAGTGACACAAGATTTAACAAGCCACTWCTTATCAGCTCTTAATTAGCAGCTCCCATCAGAGCAGCAGCACCCAACTGYAACGCCGTCTGCTTCAGTGCAAAGTCCAAATTATTACGTCTTCAGAAGCATCATATTTTGCTTGGATGCTGATGTTTAACAGCTAACACGTGGCAAGATTTGGCTACCTTTGAGTTTTTTGTGTGTGTAGGGAGAGTTTCTAGCTAAACTTAGTACTTGATAGTATCTGCTAAATTGGATGCAAGCAGTGGGTCAGGAGGTTCCTTGGGCTAAATTCCTTGACGTGCAACAAGGTGATTTTTTGTTTATTTTGACTTGCAGTTCAGATTTCCATCTCCACCACTGCTGCAGCAGACAGCTGTACAGCATTTGGTTCAGCCAAGTGTGTGCTGATGACTGGAGGCCTTGTTGCTTTGGCAGTGTCCCCCTTGCCACTGCTGCATGGCAGTGAGGCTGGCAGGGGCCTGGGGAAGATAAGCCCTGCTCTGGGTGTTATCTGGTGTATTCACAAGATAAAGCACAGGTTCTTGAGCCTGCCCGTGAGAAGCGTGGGTAACATTTTCCTTTTGAGGAAAGCTGCACACAGTRAAGTGGTATGCTTTTCAAAATGTGTTTAGGACATTAAAGAGGGATGCAAAACACAAAGAGCAGTAAAACTGTACTCAGAGTGCATGAGGGAAAGTTAGAGAGTGGGAAATTGAGAACATAAATAGTTTGCTTTGGGCCCTGTGTGAGTGTGATGGAAGTGGTGCATCAGCCACACAAAACTTTCTCTGTTAGGAGGATATTTCTTCCTAACAGGTCTCATGGATTCCTACAAAACATAAGACAGATTCTGCTGATTTAAATTCCTAGATTTTCAATCATCTGTGTTTTTCAGGCTTTCTCTCAGAAGCTGTATCCTACCATGAGCTTGCTAACAAAAAATGACAGAAGTGACATGGAGCAAATGATTTTGTATGGACAGGGCGTTCCATAGCTAAATTAGCATAGTGCCCAGCAAATTATACAAAGGAAATGAATGTTTACTTCAGCTTTTAGTTTTTGTTTCCAGGATTTTAAAATGAATGCTGTAACAAAAAAGGAGTGACATTTTCAAGCATTTATCTGTAAATGTACAATCCAGTATTTGGTTTTAAAGAGGCTGGACTTCAAACTTCTTCACAAGASWGCATGGGTGAATCAGTCTCTTTTGRTAATTAACCTCTGAGCCATAGATTTTTACATGTACTCACACACACTGCATGTTCATGCTTGTTCTCTTCTCTGTGTGTGTGAATCCACACATAAGCAAATAATCAGGAGTGAGAAATACRGATTTAAGACTTCAATGTGTGCCCTGTTAAAGTTCAAAATACTATTTGCATGAGTAAGTTGTTCCTGTGCTGGGAGGATTTTCTGTTGCTTGGAAGTAGCACTTGAAGGCATTGTATGAACTAWTAACAGCTGGATATAAGTTCCCTTTAAAATATTGTAATAATATAGAAAACTGCTTATATTTTTGCAGGAGTGCAGGGAGTAGACTGCTGTGGTCAGTTTTACCATAGRGGAAGAGTGACTGCAGTGAATAGCAAGAAATATGCCACAATCTTTTAATCYTTTTCTGTAATGTAAAAATACTCTATTTTTTTCTGTACCATGCAATTAAAAGATTAAAATAACACTAAAGTAGTCTGGGGTTTTGGAAAAAAAAAAAACTATTTTTGTATTTTTGGCAGAATGGTGTGTAAGAACTGCTATTTCAGTAGTAGAGTGTCAACTCTTGAGTTTAATGAAAGTGCCCTTAAATAGTAAACCAAAGTTATGAAAGTGAAATGTATATTCTTTGAAGGCAGAACACCTGCTAGAATTATTGTATCTTGAATACAAAAGAAAAAGGAAATAGAAAAATACAGCAGGTGTGATTGCTGTGTCCCATGTGTGCCCCTCTTGCTGTTATTTCCAGACAAACAGAAGAGCCATGGCTGTGCCCCGTGTGTGCAGCAGTGGGAGCAGGGAGCTGTTTGGGGGGGATATGACTTCACACAAGGGTTGTGACTTCTGGCCCAGAGATGTGACATCCCTGCAGCATTCAGGGATGGGAGGTGCACTGTCCTGAGGGCTGACTTTGCCATAGCCCAGGGCTTGGGTGTGCTTCAAGCCAAGACAATAAGGATGGGGCAAAGGGCTGGTGGAAGAGTTTGTTCTGGAAGCACATTCAAAGGGAACAGTGATCCCATAGGACCTTTGCCACTCTGCAGCCACAGGGCTTCAGGAACTCTGGTTACAGTGCTCCTGCAGTCTCCTTCTCCCTACCTCGAGCATGGGCTTCTTCTCCCACCCCAGAGAAGTGGGAATTCCTTATCCCCAAAGGCCAGCCTTCCCTTTGGCTGCATGGTGTAGCCATGGGGGTGGCTTCCCCAGGACTCTGTGCTGCGCTGGGGCCCTTGGGCACAGGYATCACAGGGGTGTGAGAGAAAACCCCACCATCCCCTGTGCCAGGGCCCTTGGGCACAGGCATCACAGGGRTGTGAGAGAAAACCCCACCATCCCCTGTGCCAGGGCCCTTGGGCACAGGCATCACAGGGRTGWGAGAGAAAACCCCACCATCCCCTGTGCTGAGTGCTGCACTCACACAACAGCCATGTGCTGGGCTGCCAGGAGAAGTGGCTATTTTTAAAGGAGTTGGGAKTACTAAATAAACTGGGAACTGGTCTGTTGTTTCACACTGCTATCAGGGTCAGGAAGGAYGAGTGCTTGCTCCTTGCATGGGGATGTGATGCTGTGCAAGAGACCCCGTGTCCAGCTTGCTGGCTGCCGTGTCGTCTGGCAGCTTCTGTAGCAGAGAGTTTGCAGAGAGCTAGAATAAGAAGAATGATCTTTCAGTCATGTCTGTGTTCTGTACTAACACATACTGTGTTAGTAAAGAAGTTTTATGCTGAAACAAGAGGTCTGTAAAGATTGTCACTTTTTGTGTTAAGATCTAACCTGKTTTTTGTGCTTTATCTCTCTTAAAAATTAAATTCTACAAATAGTTTTATATTTCTCTTACATATTAGCAGGGTTTTTTCTTAACTTGCAATGGCCTCATGTTCTGTGAAAAGAATGCAGAGGAGCTCACAGGGATGCAGTGTCTTTTCCTGCTGTTCCCAAAGGAGGCTTTCTTTCTCTGAATCATTGTCAGGCAATGCTATCTACTGCTGTCACTCTTAGTCGTATGTCTGTCACATTCCCTCTTATCCTTCCTTCAAAACTGTATTCTTGGCCTTTTTTTTTCTGGGGGATCCCTCTAGTTGCCCTTGCTTTAAACCCCAGAGGGAGGAGATTTCTAAAGCTGAAGTGTGGGATCGATGTGTGACCACACATCTTCTCATGTGCTGCTCTCTTCTGCCCTTCCCTGGTATCTCCTGCAGGCAGGAATGCCTCACAGACCTGGGCACTGTCATCTTTCTTTTCCTTATTTTATTTTTCTTTAAATGGGCTACATAACATAAAGTATAATGCTGTTAAATCRTTTCTTATCCTTAATAATGGAATGTTGCTTTTCATTCMATTGCACCTGTAAAGTCAGTGAGTGCTGCYGTGCTTAGATCAGATCCAAAAYTTGAGAGCCCTCTTTGATAAGTACCTGTAGGTCCTATAGTCTTGAAAATTACRTTGCTGCAACTGATGGAATACTCAAATCTSTTTCATTTTTCTGAATTTGAGAGCAGGGACACTTTTAGTACTTAAATTCCCATCTTTAACRTTGCACAGATGGTGAAATGTTTTTGCATTTTTTGATATTATTTTGGGTTACTGAAGTTAATATTCTGCTAGCTACAAATATCCGCGTGCATACCACAGGGTTCATKCCGAGGACAGAGCTCTAAAATAAATTGTAGACCTTGGTAGCACTCATAAATCAGTCATTTTTTCATTGAGAAAGTGGTGGCAATGGAAGAAAGTTATTTAGTGATCAAAATGCATCGTTAAGCTTTTAAAAAGGGATTCGGTGCCTGTAGTGGAGCTGTAGGCGATTTATGGCTTATCTGTACTCATTGCCTCCAGCTTTTGGAAAATTTGTAAACAAAGCCAGATGCTCATTATGTTCCTGTTCAGGGTTGGTTAGATGGGTAAATGCCATCAGAAGCRCTTTGGTCCTGTTGGGTTTTAGCATGTTACAGAGAATGGAACTGCTCCAAAATATTTTTTTTTAATGTTCATCATCCATGAAAATATGCTTCTAGTTTCTCCTCATAGAATGGACTTTTTAATAATAGTGGTAAAAGATAAGAACATGAAGATAATACTCCAGGAACTGTGTTTTATGCAAGACTGTAGGTCCAGCTTTTTCTCTGTGTCAGAATTTGTGCTTACCCCATATGATGCAGTCAAGTACCACTCTTGCTTTTTAAGGGCTTCAGGCAATGCAGGAGGCTTTGGCAGCTTCAGGCTGGGGTAGTTTTACATTTTTACCAAATACAGGGAGCTGAGATGTGAACTAAATTTGCTATTGATTTCATATATTTYACTGCTTGCCTTTTGTCTTCTGTTTAGATTAAGTGATGTGAAAGRGGTTCTTGTAAACTACTTTTTTTCACTTTTTACTGTTCTTTAAGCCCTTGAAAACACGTAGCATACAAATTGAATGGCTATGCAGCAATACGTTTTTTTTCCTCGTGATCATATTTCATGTAACTTATTTTGTAATTCTTGGTTAACTTTTTGGTATTATTTTTTATTATTATTTTTTATTTCTTGCTGCAGCTGACCAGGCAAACAGGTCATGGCACGCCTCACGAAGAGACGACAGGCAGACACAAAGGCAATCCAGCATCTCTGGGCAGCTATAGAAATAATCCGCAACCAGAAGCAAATCGCTAACATTGACCGTATCACAAAGTAAGTGACCTGCTCCAAAAAAATCCTTGGTGAGGAGGGGGAAGGCTGATGCTGTTAAAAACCCTTGGAGACTGAGGTAGTAAACATTGTGAGAGGCTGTGAAAAAGTTACGCGCAATTCTGTGTTGCTAATTAATTAATTATATATAAAAAACCCGAAGTTACCAAACTGAGCACCAGAAAATCTGAAAGTGAGATTTAATTCATTGAATTGAGATCTTACCCTGTACTTGCTTTGGATTAGCATCTTCAGGAAATATGTAACATTTCTAGTACTTTAATTGAATTTAGCGTTTTAGGRTTGATAGCTTGGTCAGAATACAAGAAGTAGATAAAACAGTTAAGGAGAAAAGGGCAAGAAAATATGTACATAATCTGTTTCTTTAGGAAAACGTGAGAGGCTACTGTCGGACTTTCCCAGGAAGCAAAGAGAAATCTGAAGTGTTAGGTTGCTCAAATAAATAAGAAGCCATATTTGCTGAGATGAATATAAGGTGCTATTAAAGAAGACATGGCATGATTACCGCCTTTGATTAATACTGTTAAAATATTCATCAAGGTGTATTAGGTGCTGGATCCTCACAGAAATATATATTCTTTATTCTGTGGAGCTTACACTGTGTCGAAATGTCTACAATATTACTTTTAGCAGCCACTGTAATAAAARCAGAGGGCTTTGTGCCTCTCTCTGCTTTGTCTGCATTTCCAGGCTGACATGTACGTCACATTTGTCAAAGTAATCAATATGAATAATTTAAAAGAACTAAAGTAACCAGCTGGCAACTCTTCAGTTGCCAGAACCAATGTGAACTGATAATGACGCCAGAGACCACTAACAGGGAGAGTTACAAACTGTGCAGGTGACYAACAAAGTGGAAATCATTATAACATGGTCCATGACAAGGGTCCACTGACAGAGTTTGGAAGTTCTGGGGTGGAAGTGACTGGCAAAACTGGCTCCATAAGTGGAAGGAGTGTAACAGTTCAGATTCTTCAAACATAGTGAAGTGCAGGAAGAAGGATGATGTCCCAAATGAAGTAATGTGTACCCAGCTTCTACAAGAACAAAAGTGGACCATCAAACTAAAAAGCACCTTTCCAGAGTTAGGGAACTCCAAGAGGGCTTGGAAGGAGATTGTATTTTAGGGAATTTCACTTTTGAGTCGCAGTGGAGTTTCAGAATGCATTAAAGCATATATATATTTTCATCATGTCTCCAAGGAGACAAGTGGGTAAACTAATGCTATACACTTTCCATTTTAACATTTCAAATTACTTGCTCTAGGCTACATATTAGCTGAGTTTGTTAGCTGTTTGTGCTCTTTTTAGATGTAATAAAGGGAGACAGGCATGTCTAGCTGGGAATTCATCCCACTCTTATGAGAGATGCCTAGTTTAAGATAGTGGGAATAACATTTAGCTGGGTAAAGTTAGGTCAGACAAAACATTACAAACAAGGTTGAGAAAACAAATAATCAGACACTAGAAAAAGAAGACTGCTCTTGGTAACTGATGGGTAGTTTTGATTTTTTAAAAAAGTCTAGATCCAGATTGTATGACTCATTTCCAATGAAGAAAATTTTCTTTCCAAAGAAGAAAAATAAGTGACTAGACAGAAATGCAAGAAGCCTTAGTACTTTGAGAAAGATGAACAAGCTGCTAACAGTGAAGAGTAATCTAAAAAGTGCTTGGGCATTGTAAATTCTCCCCATGCACATCAGTGACAAGAGTGATGAACACTGATCTAGTTTCTATTATGTGACATTCCTAAGGAGATAACTTTTGACAAGGAAATGATGAAGACCTTTGAATTGCTCTGTGGTACTAGTGGTTGATGAAGAAACACAGATGACATAGTAAATGAGTGTGCATAATACATAATATTCAAAATAAAGTTCCAAAATTAGCATGGCATCAGAATATCTCTTCTGATGAACACTGAGCAGCTAATATATTCTTCCAGGCTCAAAATCATTTGGTCAGGTCAACTGCAATTCCTTAAAAGATCAGTCAGTGTCTGGGCATATAGGCAAACATACTAACACAAAGAATTTTCAAAACCAGTGGTCAAAATTGAAAGTTGTGAGCATGTGTACATAGTTGGAGCTAAAAGGAAGATTTAAATATTTGTATTAATAACATTTTTCAGAAGTGTTAATACCTCTTGGGATTGACAGAAAGTAATAATGACAGTGACATTATGGAAGTGTGTCATATTCCTGAGTAAGAATGCATAAAAACAGTAAGATAATATCTTTTTTAATAAATCCGTGTTTAAGGTAAGTAACAATCTTCCTATGTGTCATATAGTGGATGACAAATGAGYACTTTCAGAGAACTTCACATATTGAAAAGATGATTCACAATTTGGTTTTTGAATGGATTTTCTTTTCTCCTGGYTTAAGCATTCATTTGCTGCTAGAGACAAGTTGTCCTGTGTATTTTGTCACCAGTTAGTCTAAACACCTTTATAGAAAATTGCTATAAAGAACTGTTGCTTTCTTCATTAATTGATTTGTTACTTTTAAGCAAATCTGTTGTCTCTTCTCCTGATGTGCATTCAGCATGGTTGTCTCCCTCTTCTTTATATATTCCTGCTTATTTAATGTAATTCTTACTTTTCTTAGTCTTCTGGTGCTGAGTAGAAGACACTGTACATCTCAAGGAGCATTTACATTTGATGACCTGGGRGGAAATATTTGTAATATAAAATGAGGATTCATTGTTTGTAGATTACGAACTGTTTCAACTCAATATGCAAAAAAGACAAATTTATATAACACATGCAAGTATGCAAATTGCTACCTGAGCACTTTAAGTATAATTGATAGAAGATTACTTGGGCAAAGGGAGAATTCCAGAAGGGACTGTCAATGGAGAGTAGACAAGAAAAAATCTACAGAACAAGGCATGCATTTTCTGTAGAGAACATAGGAGTAGGAGGATAGTGTAGGAGGAGCCTAGAGCACTAGAAGGTACTTCTGATATTATCAGGAAAAACCTATAAGGAAAGAGGCCCTTTAATTAAAAGTAGACTGGATCAAGTATGCTTTGCTTTTTAAATTTGTTGAGGGAGAAAGGCAAGAACAGAAAAATGCGTGATTAGRAGTGATTGAAAACTGTCTTACATCAAGGGAAGAGTCACTTGGAAGATTTGAATATGCAAGTTAGAGCCTTTAAGGAATTAATTAGTGAGCTTTTTGAACTCCTGGCGATTTTTTTAGAAAAGTCATTGCAYGCAGAGAAGTAATGAGAAACACAAGAAAGGTGTCTGTTTTGTAAAGAACTAAAAATGCTGTTGTAAAAATGGCAAGAATATGACAGAGTTAATTGGAATATTATATAAATACTTAAGGCAGTGGTAAAGAAGGGACCACACTGCACAGACTCAATGTCTCAGAAAAAAAAAAAAAACCTCAACAAATTATCATATGAAAGGGATTCTGCAGTTTTASTGACTTTCTGTGAGGGTACATCATAGTTGGAAATGCACTTTCCATGGGTTGGAAACTTCATTCAGTAACTTGAAGACTGAATGAAGCACTGAAAACCAATACTGACAAGAAGCAAGAGTGATGTGAATTAAAAGGAATTAGTACTCTGAATGCAAAATACCTTTGGAAGAGAACTTTGAAATACATGTTTAAGTTCCTATCTCTGTACATAAGCTTCAGTACATTCAATACATTTTTATTTAATGATAGAGCTCACTTGAAGGCAGTAGTAGCATTTCTGTAAAGGTACAGAAAATAAATATTCTCACCTGGCTTATACTGCCACAGGGTATCTCAAGTCAATGAATTGCAGTAGTTTAAAATTTGACTTCAAGAACTACCTTAAATTTCTAAGTCACCACATTTCTTAATAACATAATTGCATTTCAAAGAGGTATTTATCAAGAAATATTACTTCTTTTTCAGTCTATACTTGATAATTTGACCCTAGTGTATCAATTATTTAGATGAGCATTATTGGTATTTGTTATGCTTTAGTCACTAGTGAAGAAATGCTTTCCATATCCTGTGAATTCTCTGTCAAGAGTACAGCCTGACAAATTGTTCATCCCTAAATTGTGTAAAAAATTATAACTATGCTTTGACTTCCTGTTTTTTCCTCATTATCTTCCATCTGTTCTGGTTTTGGGATAGCCTTAAGAATTGATTCTATGGAATAAAATGCCTAAAAATACACTGGGAAAAAGGCATGCATATTTACATGAGTAGGATAAATWATTGACATTCAGTTGCATAGCAGATTGGTATTTCTGTACAGACATGTTTTTAAAGTTCTCTCTTTTTTTGGCTATTGCAATCTTCCAGTTCCTTTTGTAGTGTTTTCTCCATAATTCCCTTACAGGTAATTGGACTCCTAAGATTTAATTAACTATTAATTAAATATATACGCCTTTTCTCACAAAACATTTGGTTTCCTCAGCAGCAATACATGAACATTTCATAATCTTTATGATTACTTCGTAGTTCGTTAGCTATTAACTTAATGCTATTAACATACCCAGTTGGCAAATCTGGTATTCTAGAACTCTTATTGGCAGCTTTCAAGATTTTTTTTCATTGTAAACAGATAATTATTCTGGTTTCTAAACTATTCCAGGAAGAATCATGTAAAGAACTGAAACATAATTATTTTCTTCTGCACATCTTTCCTTATGACTTTTTTCTCTCTTCCTTTGTTGTATTCCATGATTCATTAAGTTGATTAGCCTCTCTCTCTGTCCCTTACATAGGCTGTGTCTGTACCATCTTCATGTACCATGCCAGGGAATGCCCTGGCACTGTCTGGAGCTGTTATACTGGGGCTGCACCTCATTGCCTTTGGCTCACAGAGTGTTTCTTTGGCCCTGACAGATTCTTTGTTTGTTTTATGTGTGTGTGTGTGTGGTTCCTCAGTTCTAAGCACCAAAAATAACACAGCCCACAGCGATGCTATTCCTGAAACCTGAAGATAGAGACACTTTCATTGGCTGCTGGGCACCATGTGCAGGCGTCTGAGGACACAGAGCCTGCTGCAGCAGGGCTGGTGCCCTTGGCAAAGGAGCCAGGGTTGGCATGGCTCACTTTTGGGTGCTCTGTCACCAGCAAACCAACCCCTGGGTTGTGCTTTGCTTTTTCCCTGGAGGAAGAACTTGTCTCTCTCCAGGATGGAGACGAAGGTAGCTTGGGAGTGAAACCAAGAGTGGCTGTAGGACACAGGGCAGAGGTGTCACAGCTCTGGGGAGATGAAGCTGGTGGATAGACCATTAGCCAGGATAAGARTGACAATGCTATAATTCAACACTTTATATTATTTTCAGATAAAGGGATACCAAAACCATCTATTTCATCAATCAGAAAGCTGCTTTACCCCATTGGTGATACAAGAAAATACTTTGTTTCATTAATAGATACAAAGACTTTCATCTCTTTTAATTGGCTTTCAAACAGGATGGTCCAGTACTAGGTCCCCTAAATCACTGGCATCGTAGCTGTTTTTCCCATATTTGTTCTCTGGACTCATTCYTGCTATATCATAATTTAATACAGGTGCAGCTAAGTCAGAACATCAAACAGAAATGAGCASATCTCAAGCCAGTGTAGACTCTGTTAGCTCTGTGCAGACTGACATTAATCAGCATTGATGGGATAGCATGCCAGAAAAGAATTACTCAGTATGAAAGATTACTGGAAAATAATGAGATCTTTCTGGTCCCACAGTTGAGAGGGAGTTGGTAACAGCTGTAGATTGAGTATGTGACCCTCTCAGTTTGACATTTGGACCTAAGAGGGGATTTCTTCTCCAAATATCTTTGGAATTTCTCTAGTCAATGTCTGAGAAGAGTTGAAGTTCATCTGTCTGGTTTTGTTGCCTTAGTTCTTTTGCTGTTCCCTTTCTAGGCTGTCTACTTTAACAGAAAACAATTTATAGAATCAGTGATTAAAGTTGAGAACAAGCAATTTATTCTCAGGTACAGAATAAACACAACAGAGCATAAATAAGAACATGAGCAATTTGAACAGATAGGGAATAATCACACAAGTATATAAATAAGAATATGGGATGAAATGGCAAGAAAAAAATTGGAAGAACAAGATTCTTACAGAATTGCTTATTTGAAGCTTTCCTACTTACTAGGAAAAAAATCTGTTACTATTTATAGTACTCTTGATGAAAAATTAAGTATTCCTAGTATTCTGCATGTTGCAACTAGTCATGCATAAACAAAAATAGTATGCCACAGGAAATATTAGAAGAGCAGATTACTGTTGTTAAACTTTGTATGAACAGAAGAAGTATTGTACCACCTGGTAATTCTTTGGTTGAAATACAAGCTTTGAAATGGGGGATTTTGCTTTGTTGGTTTCTTAACCTTTGTTAAGTCATTCCCCTAAAATATCTGTCTTTTGTTGCTGGAGAGCAGGCTTATCTGAAAGCARCTGTTTGAAGCAGAACATCCTCTGTWGTGCAGGAGAAGGCAGTGATCACTGGAGTTCACTTTTTACCAGAGTTACTGGCTCCTTTTCCACATCTGTGCATCATTTTCATGTGTGTTTTGAATGTGACYATTTGAAGCAAACTATTTGAAGTGTTATTGAAACCCTGGCCAGTACACTGAAGATTTTGTTATTGTGCTATGCAGTGTAATGGCAATTCCTAGTTATGCAAGGGTAWGCAAAAGTGTGGAGTACAAGGTCCCACAATAAAAAGCATGATACTGCCCCAGCAGTCCACAGAGTTGCTTCCAGAGGCAGGCTGTCTATTCAGTGTTCACCTGTGAGAAAACTGACCTCAGTCTGTATTGGGTTGGCAGAATTATACATTATGTGCATTACAGAATACATCACTGGGTGGGGACAGGGTAGAAAACTCAATACCTCCTCACATGTTTTCTGTTACAGGTAAAGACAAAGCACTTTTTTCTGTCTGACTCCACTGTGTCAATCTACTTTGTAATTTCTTTTACTTTCCTTCTCTGTTTCTCATTATAAACTCCAGCTACTTCTTTAAGCTCCAAATAAGTGTGAGGTTCTTCTGTTTTCAGAACACTATTTTTTGTTAAAGCAAGAGAATGAACTGAGTTTGGAGTTTTAAGGCTTGTAAATCTTTAGTCAGATATTGTACTGCAGGAAACAAAAGTCTTCTCCGCTTTTTCAGCAATTTTTTGACAGATTTAGTTAAAAATCATTATATTAATAAATCAAAAACCAGTCTAAAAATGACCATTTGATTCCCTAATAACAGAATTTTTACTACAAGTACTACTTTGGTCATATATAAAAATTGTATCATGAGTGCACAGCTAGCAGTTACAAGCATAGCAATACATTGTGGAGAAATATGCTGGACACAGAAATGCTTGACTTGTTTGACACATTMATTTTTTTTTACTGATGGCTTTGCAGTGAAGTTAAAGGATGGATTCAGGTTAAATTTGTTTTATATTTTCAAAAGCTCAGTTATATTCTCTAAAGTAACAAAAAGAACACTGAGAGCTGCATATGTGCAGGGAAGTACAGGGGTTCTCACCTGCTATTGCATCATAACTGATACACAGTTTTGGTTGTAAATTTGTACTGAGACTGACCAATGGGGTAATATTTACCAAGCTAATAATGATTTTTAATATCCAGGTTAAAAAAAAAAGTTGAAAGAAAAGTGAGAAGTTAGAAGCTGAGCTAAATTCTTTTTATAAAAATCTTAAGGAGGAATGAAAGATTGTGATTTAATTGCACAAGGGATATTCACAATGGCATATGCTCATTAAATTTCACCTGTGTTCCCTGTACAGAGATACATTCACTACAAAACTTCTACCTATCTGTTTATAGGGTGTTTAATCCTAATCTTGTTTGTTTGGAATGATTTTTTGGTTTGGATATTATTTAGTTTTAATATTGCTCATGTTAATGGTCTGTTTTAAATGCTGCCTTTAGACATAATTGACTAAAGAGAGTGGAAACAGGGATTGCAGGAAAAAATGCAAACTTTTCTTATAAAAAGGCAGTAAAGAACCTATCTGCATTTGCCCTGAGTAATAGTGGAATTTCAATTGCTAAATTAGTATATTTGGTTGAAGTATTATCCTGAGTTTATAATGTATATTAATAATTACTCTTTTTTTCCCATTTAGCTCCTTTATTGATACAGCTTATTTCTTCARTTTGTGTAACAATTCTGTTTAATCACGTTAATGAAACTGGTTGAAGGAATATATAAAAAGAAGTATGTATTAAACAGTGTTGTTTGTGATTTTTTAGGAGATGATTTTTCCTTCAGCTTGGTGCTGAGACATTGTCCCCTGTTGCTTCYTGAATTGCTGGCTCTGCTTTCCAGTGCTGGCTGTCACAGACTAATTCAGTGCCTGGTGTGGAAAACTCTTCACCAGGGGACTCACAGATTGCTCCAGCCTCACTGCCTTTTTTCCTGCTTTATGCAGAACACAGGGAAGGGAAAGGATGCTGCAGCTGGCTGTGTAACCATTATACCTGTAAGGTTTTAGCATAAATTTGTTGAGGACTGAAGTTTGAATTGGAGTTTTTTGTGTATTTGCTTTGATCAGAAATATTACTGCGGGCTCATCTTGTTCCTGCAGTTCATTCTGCAAAAAAGAAATAGGTGCTCAGATGTTCTGAAGAATTTTGCTTGATCAATTTTCCTTATCTAGTGATTCTTCTCCTAGGAATGCTCTTCCATGGTATTGCTGGTGTGGCATTTTTCTTTTTCTGTCTCAGAGGTCAATGTTCTTCATTGATTCAGTAGGTGAAGTCATCTCTGGGCTGARCATGAGTAGGGTAAATAAAATGATTCACACTAACAGCACAAACACATTGTTATTAACCACAGCCATCCTCCTTGTTTGATGTTTGTTAATAAGTGCATACTCATTTAARCTCYCCTTWTTGAGTGTTACTATAAAAGCTGTAATATTCMATGTTTAATACAATGCATGCAAACTATGAGCTCCAGTAGGAGTAGTGAGAAGGAGAGGGATGGAACTGATTTGAAAATCACTGATTTTCATGTACTCCACACTTCTATTAATATTCATCTTGAAATTGTGTACGTTTATGCAGAAAAATACATAAAAGGCTAACTTTGTTTCTAATTATTAAAAGCAAACCAATTTTTATGTCATAACAATTATGTTTTTTGCTCAAGTCATAACATCTTTGTAAGTGGATATTTGAAAGTGGAACTTGTAGCTTATGTTTGGTTTCTTTGCTGTAAATAAATGTGACTTTCTATTAGAAGTAAGAGATAAAAATGAGTGGGACATGGCCATTTAACAGCTTGTTATCTGACCTGAAGTGCTCATCAAGGCTTTCTCTGTAATCAGTGGAGAGAGAATGATCTCCAAAGCACTACTCATACCATCTATTTTAGGCTGTGGTTTCATATTCCCATTCATATAAACAATATCATCACCAAGAGCAGCAGCCCTGCCCTGATGGCTTTTCCAGCTCTTGTGCTGTTCCCTAGATGGTAATAAGGTGAACATTTGTGTGACAGAGTGATGATTCTGAAACTCAGCTAGACTAAAAGCAATCTAACAAAAAAAAAAAAAGGCACACACAAAAAACCAACCCCCAAAACAGAAAGGTCTTGACCCAGATAAGAATGGAAATTAAATTAGATAGAAAGCTCTAAAAAACTGAATCATGAAAGCATTCAACTCTTCATTTTTTTAACATGTTTTGAAATGAGATGCTCGATATGAGCTGACTAAATATTTCATTTGCAAGGTATTAGCTAGGTTTGTTACATTCTGAGTCATGTAATACTTGTTTGTCTCTTCAGAACATGCAAAGAAAAGAGCTGGGTGGAGCAGTGGCCCTGCAGATCCATTTGTACCTGTGCATGCAGAGCCCCTGAGTGATCAGTGCCTGTYTGCCAGCTGTGCTCAGTGCACACACATGGGCATTGCCAGCAGGGTCACATGCGAGTTTTTRGGCTGGAAAAATGGGAGTAGAGCCCTTTTTTGGATAAGTTCCTCCTTAAGAAGGTGATGGGGGAGATTTTTGTGGACATGGGTTGAATGGCTTGGTACCTAAATTACCTGCTTTTCGTGGTCATGCTGGTGGGTTACACAAGCTAAAGTGTTCAGTGAAGTTGTATGAGTAGGAGTTTAAATTACTGAATCAGGGAATTACCTGGGTTAACATTACTGTGCTTTTTACAGAAATGACCCAGATGATTACCATTATAGGTGCATGCATGGTGCCTGGGATATCTAAAGCATGCACAAACAACATCACTCCTTAGCTTCCTTTTAGCAGCAGCAGCACAAACATTAGGCAGATCTGAATTTAGCTGAACTGCTGGATTTCTCTGTTGCACTATCAGGTTTAGGCAGTCTTTTTGTTTTATAAAAACACTGCACAAGATTAGTTTCCACATTCTTGCAAATTCTGAACTTTCTAGACTACAAAGGAGAGATGAAACAAATTTTAAAAACATTTCCTGCTTGGATACCGTACRCATCTCCAAAATGAATGCTGCAGATACTGTTGTCAGAGGGAAAATTAAATGCATGATTTCTCTGTAATTCTTGGAATTTTGGACTGCATAAAATGTAGATCATGTAAGAAGTATTTTATTGCAGAGGCAGCAGCGCTGTCAGTGCCTGCGTGGTCTGTGCTTGTGCTGTTGGGACGTGGAGTGCATGGAAATCAAATGCAGCCTGTTTGTGTACCTGCACCTCACTGTGGAGTATAAATACACAGGAAGAACAGGGTGCCTTGGTTGTGTTTATCCTAATGAATATAATCCATCTAATTGGAACTTCAGAAAGCGTAAACACATCAAAAAGTATCCTAGAAAACAAAAGTGAGCTGCTACATCCCCACTACTGCAGCCAGTTCCAGTTGCTCTGTGTGTCTGTGCTGCCTCCAGCTCTCAGAGCAGCTCTCAGTTTCTGGCAGGCAGGGAATATGAGTGTCAAATACCCAAAATGTTTCACCTGTGTTTTATGGGAGTTGATTGGTACAAGGGTGCTACAGGTGGAAGCTCTGAACTTCAGAGCTGAGACCCTGAGCTACAGCTCTGAACACAGATCTTCACCTGGCTTTCCACTAGAAGACCTGAGATTTGAGCCTGTGTATTTTAAGTTCTTATGTCAAGTAGCTGTATTTCTTAAAAAAAAATTTAAAAAATTAAATTAATCACAGCYATCTCTTCAACTTTTTCTTTCAGTATGTCCAACTGGCATATTCTTTGCAAATTATATTAAAAAAACCTCTTAAAAGAAATGTGTGGGCCTTCTATAAAATAGCTGTCATGCCCTGAAACTGAGGCAAAAGGCATAATTTCTCACTAGACATAGGAAGACARTATAAAACTCAGAACAGATTTTTGGCTGCTTTCCTTCTATTTTATTCCTTAAGGCCTATCCCTGAATCTRGGCCATTTTTATGTACCTGTAGCTAACATTTAAAATTAATGGCTGACTTTCAGTTGAGTTTAATGGGATCTGCTGTATTTTCTCAATTTTATCAGATTTCAGTTTCTCAGACCTCAAATTTATCAGTTCTTGACCCATCCCTGGATGAGTTGCTCAGCAGATAGTCTGCTGGCAGCAGCAGGCTGCTACTTCCCTTTGGATTGGGAAAGGTGGAGGCATCCATCATAGAGAGAGCTAATTGATCAGACCAAGATTACAGAGTTTGCCATRAAAATTAACATCTACCTACACTTGCCACACTGTTGTATTTTTGCAGCTATTTGGGACATGTATTTTATTTCAGTCTTGTACAGATACTCTTGCTGTAACATTTTTTCATTAATTTTCTTTTGATTGAGTTCAGGTGGCTGAAAATGCAATTCCTT
>CADDXX010000160.1:1380244-1442911 GCA_902810485.1 Alauda arvensis | reverse complement strand
TACAGCAGTGCCCATGTAAACCATTTTCTCCCTCTCAGTAGAGCACAGATGCCTTCAGGAGGACTCTTTGGGAGCACAGTTAGCTATTTTTCCATGCTCTTTTTTGAAGCCATGTAGATTTTTGCCTTTGAGACAGGGTTTAGCTTCRTGCTGTATCTTGCAGAGCACCAGGCAGGAGCTGTGAGCTGTGTGACAGCTGTAGGTGAAAAGTTCATCATCTGATCCCCTGCAAGTGCTGGCTACTTCTGTGTCTATTTTGCTCCCATGGTGATCACAGCTTTAGAGTCTCCTTCCTCCACACCCCTAAGATCAAACCAAACTTCTTTCTTTAGTTTTAAGGTGTGGAGGTTTTTATAGAAAGACATTATGGACGCTGGCTAATTTGAGAAACGTATTTTGAAGTTTTAGGAGTGAATTGGTGATGTGCTGACAGACTTTGGTGCTCCTGGAATGTCCTGTCTGTTGGGCAGGCAGGTGATTTAGAGGTGGATCAKGTACTCCTGTGGTCCAGTTTGTTTAGCAGAGGGAGGTGGCAAGATCCATTTGTCAAGAGGTAGGGCATGAGTTAGAGGAGATTTTGTTGCTGTGAAGGAAAGAGTCTGGAAAGGCTTCCCAGGTTTCCCTGCATATCTTTCCTCCCCAGCATTCCTCATGGCTCAAGTGGGGTGTGCAGCAGGTGGCTGTGTGGCCCCTTTGAGAGCTGCTGGAGCCTCCCCTCCGCATGTGCTGACCCCTTGGTCTGTCCCTGTGGTGTCTGGGAGGTGGTCAAGACTTTAGGATGGGTAACACTGATAATAYAATAATGTAAACTGAAGAATATGGTGATATTTTATTGTTATTTACACCTGAGTAGTGTTCATCTGCAGTCCCAAAGAGGTTTGGAATTGCTGTTTCAYGTTTCTTTGATTGGTATTGTGTGACTAAATACAGATGAGCATCACATCCATATCCAATCTATGAATCCACTAATGATTGTCCTCTGTGAGTCTCCTCAAGGTTTTCTTTTGCCATCAGACAGATGCACACATATATTAGGTATATGCACACGTGCATCTACCTGATTCTGTTGGTAATACTTTGTTTCTGAAGGTCACCACATTTAAATCTACATTTGATGGTATGGCARTGAGGTTTGCTTAAGGGTGGTAATGAACAAATTCGTGTTAAAGATCTTTATCCTTTGCTTTCCAAGTGGTGTTGCAGTAATTGAAARCATGCATTACTAGGCCCTTAGAAGTTGATTACAAAAACTGTAATTTTGCTAGRTTTGCTAGATTCTTCTGTGCTAATGTCAAGAGGGTCTGCACTGCCAGTTCCTAAATGGAGAAAATACTGACCTATAAACACTCTAATTTTCAGCAGCAGYTCACTTGCTTCTGTATTCTGCAGGCAAGCAGCCTCATTTGGTGAGATTTTGAATTTAGCATGCAGATTATCAGGCCTAACCTCCACTTTTCATCAGACAGACCCTCATTTTATATAGTGGGGATTAGCCCAGTTAAACTGTATTTTGAAATGGTTTCTTCAGCCCCCTATCTGATTAGGGCTGGTTTGCTGATTTAGAGGATTTTACATAGTCCCTGTGCCTTATTCTCAGAGTGTATTTGCTTTACTTGTTGCTGGGTTGTACTGCCCTCCCAAATCTGTTGATATGGAGGACTGGGCAAGAGCACAAACCAATATTCCTTCAACTCCCTGTCTCCAAGGTAAGGCTAATAGCTGTTGTTGGAAACAGGAGCCAGGGATTGCTTTATCTCCCATTCTTGTTTTTCAACTTGTTGGTGCCAGATGCTTCAGTGCATGCAATGCCAGGGAAAGACCATGGATTAGTTGTGTCCCTTCCACACAAAAGCATTTCAATATGGTTTGTCCCTCATCTGGAAATGAGGGTGACATAGTATTTGGGACTCCAAACATCATGCTTTCTGTCTCTGAGCTGGATTTTAACTTATTCTGTGCTTTCAGCATTTTTCATGTCATGGCATTACGTTTTTCACATTTCATTATTAAAGAACTTTAAATGTTTTTTCTGATTTGAGTCCTGTGCCTCAATCATGTCTTTGCTTACCTGTTGTCCTTCTGGCTGGAAAGAAACAAGTTTTCATCCAAACCCTACAGTGTTGTTTTCTAGTCTTYGTGAATATCTAGCCATGTACACTTYCCAGGTTTTAATAAAGTAAAAATTTGGGGGAGGGTGCATTTTTCTAACAGCAGTTCTACTCCTTGAAGTAAAAACATTTTCTTTACACCTGTGTTCTTTCCTATGAAAGCTGATTGCATTTTATTTTAAAATAGAAAACATAGCCCTTGTGGCTCTCCAGTGGCACAGTCAGAACATTGACWGAAGTATTCTTCAAAAAGCCACTGGGAATTTACTACTCCTGATTTGCAGCTGCAGAAATTGGGGAGATGGTTTAGTTGGTAGCAGTACTTTCACTCTGGTTGAGAACACAGATTGGATTTGAGAAATGGGCGATTCTGAGCCTTGTGCTYCTTTTCTCTAGTGCACAACCTGCCACAGGGGAAATAGGCAGATTAAGCCTCTTAGCTGATTGGAGTTGGTTTAAGGCTTTTTGGTTTGTATTATAAATCTGTTCTGTTCAGAGATATGAGTGAGAAATCACAAAACCTGTAGCTTACATTTAAGAATTTGGTTGGGCTGTGCTTTTTGGGCTGCAACTAGGGGTGATGCAGTGCAAACTACATGGATTCTTCAGCAGGACACCCTGAGGGTTATGGCACTGGGTTAATATCTGATTTCTGTTCTCAGCCCACCATATAAGTGTAGGGAAATCCCTTCCATGCTCAGAGTCTGATTTGTTCTGTCAGTGAAGTGGGAAGAATGATAGTTAGCCTGTTCTCTGTATTTTGAGACCTGTTAAGGACTTGAATCAATTACAGACACATGAGTGCTATGGCTCTGTCAGGGAGGTTGTTAGTACTGAATTAAAAATGGAAATTTGCTGAAAAAAGAGTAATATTAGCAAATGTTGAGAAAGATAATTTGCACTTAATAAAGCTAGTTGTGTTTGCATAAAYATGTGCATATGTGCACACACATGAAATACATGTAACGTGATTATATAAGTAAATGAACTGTTTTCATGTGGCTTTGTTTTTTTCAACACTTTATGCTTCTATAGACCAGTGGTGTTCWCTTGCACTCTGTTTAAAAGTGAAGTAAATAGACTTGAGTCTCTGCCTTGTTCAGACCTTGGAATTTGGATAACCTTGAAAACTTATTTGTGGTGTTTAATCTCACTTGAACAGGTGTTCATGTTGAATTTTGTTTTCTGTAGAAGTAGARAGGGATTGGGTTGGGCAGATGAGCATCCAGCCAAGGTGATACAGACCTGAAGTCCCTTATCTGCTGATTTTGGCTCTTGACCCTATGTGCAAACCACCAGAAGATTCCTATATATTAGCTTGGAACACAGATTTGCACAGAATATTGTTATTTCTGTATCAATTGCTTACCTTTTATACATGCACACACTAGTTTGGCTTGGACCATGTTGTGGTAGACATTGTAAAATATGGTAAATGGCAGCATCTGCCTCTAAGAGTTGTTATGCTAAGAAAAATAAACTCCAAGATCCTTCAAGCATGCTGCATTTATGTAAATGCCTCTGATACCAAGCAGAAATTTATAAATGTCCTGTGCTGCTCTGATTATTGTATAATTTACAATACAAATATATACTTCCACTCTGTCAGAAATCCACTATATGATTTTATATACAGTTTAGASCAAAAGAAAAATAGCAGATTAGCATAAACCAGTTCCAACAAAAGCTTGAGAGAGAAAGCAGGAAAGGAGAAGACCTTTCTTTATTCAAAACAGACAGAAGTTCAAAAGGCAGATRTCTTCAAAGATTGAAGACTTGACCATTGGGGTGGTCTTCACTCCTTATTGTAGGTTTATAACTTCTGAGCATTAAAAATTCCTACCAGCCATGGTATTAAAACAAAATCTGAACTGATTTAACTTTTTTTTTTTTTTTTTAATGCAGTGCTACTGCTTTAAAATACATCTTTCTTGAGTTTGCTCGTGATCATAATGACATTTTTTGTGAAGGTATTTGTGATGACAGTCACAAGGGAATCGTGGTTGCTGGAATTCATTAGGAAGCACAAGGCAAGGATACTATAGCTGACAGCTTTGTCTTAAAGCAGGCAAATTACAGATTTCTTTCTTAGGAAACAGGTRAAGACAGAGTACCTGGAGAAACAAAAATGGAGAGAAATTCAGTCAGCTCTGTAACTTTAAGACATCCATAACTACTGTCCACAAAATAATTGATTCCAAGTCAATTCCCATATCTGCTGATTGCCTGCAATTGCAGCTCTCTGTGTGCAGCAACTCCTAGATATGTTCTCAGAATTTTGTTAAAAAACCCTGAATTGTAATGATCTTAAGGCAGAGGGGTCATCTGTATTTGAGAGGAGATAATTTTATATTGTTTACTCCAAGTTAATATTTGGTGTTGGCCTAGAAGCAAATTATACTGCATAAAGGTCAACATTACACAGCTGAATCTCATGTACATGTGGTTTTTTTCTCACCAAGGCAGTTTGTCACAGTGTGATCATTGTGGTTAACTCAAGAAAAGGAGGAAAACCACTTAGCACAGTAACTGGAGCTGTTGGGCTTTCACATGTGATAGGCYAATTTTGCATTTTTGGTAAATGTGTTGTACACACAAGCATCACAAAGATTCATTGGTGCATTCTTTAATATGTATGCTATAAGAAGTGTTAGAGAAATACAAGTTTAAAGTAATTTAGAAGACACARATGCACACAAATGTGGCAGAGTCAAGCCCAAGCACCCTATGTTCATTTAGGGATTTTTTTGGTTGAAGTTCACTGTGCTACTACTTGTCTAAATGTGCACATGATAGCTGCAGGAGGAAAAAGGCTGATTTGAAGTAAAGGGCAAAGTTATATAAATTTGAATCTGAAACTTAGACTGTGTATTGTATTAACTCATTTACAAGTGTGTATATTTTGCTGACACATAATTTAAAACTAAAAGAGCTTTGTGCTTTGTGTGCAGGTACATGTCTCGAGTCCATGGTATGCATCCCAAAGAAACCACACGTCAGCTGAGTTTAGCAGTCAAGGATGGTCTCATTGTGGAAACCCTGACTGTGGGGTGTAAAGGGTCAAAAGCTGGTATTGAACAAGAAGGATATTGGTTGCCAGGAGATGAGATTGTGAGTATAAAGTCTTTGAGAAAATAAATCACGATTTCTGGTATCTTAGCATGAAACTTGTTTTAATTTATATTTAAAGCTATTTATAGATTTTGTGTTGGTGCTTGTGAACAGGGAAGTAATGCACTCTTAATTTTTTTTAACCTTTTCTATTCCATAGAAGCTCTTTCCTCTTGAATTCTGAATTTTGTGCTATGAAAAAATGGCAAAGTCCTTTGCTTGATTATGCYTCATTTTTATGTAGTATTCTCTTCTACAGTTGTACAGGAAGACAGTAAATATTATTGGTATTACTTGAAATCCTCAGACAGTCTCAAATCCCAAAGATGGTGTATTWAAAAAAAAATAAAAAGAAGTCACAAACTTTTTAATCTTGCTTTAATCTGAATCTGAAGAACAAAGAACACCCTTTCTGAAGTGCAACATGAAATTATAAAATTATAWGCAAACACACATGAAAAGATGTGTTTTACTGATATTCATGAACACCAGGGCATTCAATTAGAAAGGATTTTCTCAGCAAATCAGCTACACATCCAGTGTAACATCCATTATGTTACACTGGATGTGTAACATAAATATTAAAATCTATTTAAATAGGTTGAAAGTTATGTGAAGGAAAAAAAAAAAAAAAAAAAAAAGCATGCATTTGACACTCCACCACAGCTGAGGTGGAACACACTCACAAAGTGAGGATAGTCACAGGCCAGGAGAAAGTTTGCAGAATTCCTTTGCCTTGTTCAGAAGCCCCATCTCTCTATTTACAAGACAACATTTTCCTAAGTAAAAAGAGTTTTGCAAAGCTTTAAAATACCTGAACCAGGAACTATTGCTTTGGAATATAAATTGCATTAAATACTGATAAAAGGGTCAGCATTGTGTCAGACATAGCTAATGCATTGAATTTTGAGGAAACCCAGAAACACTCTTAAAACCACCAAAATGCTCATTGCAATATTGCAGTTATCAGTAAGATCCTGAAAGTGAAACAGKGTATTGTTTTTGGTTTTGTGGAAACAAGCAATATCCGTCACAGAAAACATTATCATCAAAATTATCTCACTTACATGAATTTAAAATACTGAAATACCTTAATTTCAATACATTGTATTTAATGTACATTATGTCACTGTTAAGATTTTCAATCTCATTTCACTAGAAACCCTCAAGGGAACCTTTAAAGGGTATGTTACTCTTCTCCCTGGGAGGAAATATTTCAAAACTCCAGCTTAGCTCTTTTAGGTATTTCTTACATCAGTTTTTATCTGTTTAGAAGTGATATTAACTGTGTAGGCTCAACAAGACATAAAGCATGAGATCAGTGATTATCTCAAGTATTCTGTATGTTTGTTTCCTCTATTGCKAAGAGAAAGGAAAAAAAGRAAAAAATTATCAAAATGCCTCACARTATAGTCATTCAAATCATGTTCCTGCTGCATATTAGCAACATTTGTTTAACAAAACTTGAAAGATGATCATGCTGTAAATTCCCTGTGAGTCATTAGAATTACACAATTATTTTATGTCTGAGCAAAAAACRTTGTCTTTGACGTGACTGAAGATGCTGTTTAAGTCACATTATGAATAACCCTTTAGTTAGAAGCATGGACTGCATTTTCAGCATGACTCCTAAGCACTGGTGCTTTGGGTTGTGACCATGTGTGGTGGCTTCTCAGTAGTTCAGAGCACCACACTTGGAAGTTTTATGCAAAAATAAGAATCARCTTCTTATCCAAGCCATGTTTCAACAGTACCCAAACCCAAAYGTTTTGATCCTAATACTGGATCAAAATGCTGCAGACAGATGAAGCAAARCATATTGACTTGGTATAAAGTCATTCTCTTTGTTCTTTTATTCAGAAAGTTTTAATGAGTAACAAAGTGTCACTGTCATCACTCGACATCAGATCAAGTGTTTTCCCTTCTCCGACAATCGGTGCAAACCCCTGAAGTTTGGTATGTTCTCTGCTCTGGACAACGGGCTGCTTTTACAGATGCTTTGTCTGCACTTGAGCAAGAGGCAGTTTGGAGTTCTTTGGAGCTCAGCACTGCTCAAATCGGGTACTAATGAGTGTTGAACCATGAGCTCAAGGTACATTTCAGTGAGGACGAATGCACAGAATCCTTTTTGGAGGTGTGCTTGGAGGAGATGGAACTCTTYSAAGYRGGGTTATTAATGTTAAAATAGGGATTTCAGGCTCAAACTTTAGCACTTACAGACYCTTAACCTAATTGTCAAATTTGGTTTGAGGTGGTACTACTGGAACTTGGAAAGCTCAAAATGGRAAAGAGAATACTTTAGAACCGATCCACCACCCACGGACACCAGTGCAGGAATGCTTTTGGATTTTAGCTTCTTCMCTGGCACCACAGTGGAAGTCAGCAAGCACAGGCTGCTCCAAGGAGATAGCAAAGGGACACATTCTTATCATCCCTCCCCCCACTTTTTATTTGAGTATTTGCTTGGTGTTTTTTTTACACTTTTAACGTTTTGGATCTGAATTTTAGCAAGTAAAAAGATTACTGGCCTTGGCCGTAGAACTGTTGAGCCCCTTTGTTACTGTAAGAGGTGCCTGACCAGGGGATGCCAATGACCTGAAAGTACTGGTTGTGATGGTGACTGCAGACTGGTGGCTAAACAGTGACAATAACTGAAAGTAAAGAGATTATGAAAACACAGCTCTATTTGGAAAAGATTCATATGATAATCTCTGGTGCTTGCTTAGGGGTTTCCAAGCAGCTGCCCTATCCAAAAGGCTGACATAAAGATAGATTTATGCAGTAAGGCCATGATCTCTGATAGGGTTACTCTTAGCCTTCAGGAAAATTATACTGCTTTGCTCTCATTGTTCTAACAGTATGTTGAAGCTGCAGTACAAAAAAAAAATAAATTAGCAAAACCTCACATATTTAGTAATACACAAATGACAAGCTGAGGTGCAAAGACAAAAGAGTTCGAGGGCATCAGGAGGCTCTTCCTAAAGGGTTGGCTCACAAAAATTAATGCTCAGAAAAACTGAAAAAAGAAAAATAGAATGATCATATTTAAGATTATAAAATTATTCTTTCAAATACATGTGGGAGAAGTATTTTTAAATAAGTTACTAAATTTAAAATGTGGAGTCGGTAGCAAAATGTRCTGTGTTCCAACTGACATTTAAGGACTGGTGCCTAAACAAGAACTTTGCTGCAAATATGATACCTCCTGGGCTTGTGCAGGTATTCATTTTGTTTGCTCATTTGCCATGTCTCCAGATGTTTTGCACATTTTCAAAATGTGTTCTCATCTTACGGGCTTTCTTATCTTGCAGATGATTTATGCATTTGCACAAAATAAATGAGAGAAGAATTTATTTTGCATTTTTATTCAGGATTTTAGTTAGGAGTTYTGAATTTTTCTGTTTGTTGATGCTTCATTATACAATTGAACAAAATCTCTTCAGCTTCTTGCCTTRCAAGGGAAATGTCAGTCCTGAAGTCTGGTAATGGAAGTTTCCTTTTTCCATTTTTTCTAAATGCTTTATTTCTATTTCTCACAGAACTTCTGGAATTTGGACATGCTATTTATTATCAGCACAAAAAAAAATCGCCTCGCTCTTTGGGTTTAGAAAAAAATTTGCAAATCAGTGTTGTTTTGTTTTGAATGCAGTTGATGAAATAGAAAGGAAACGCAGTTCTTCAAGAAAATAATAATGAATCTTCTTACCTATTCACTACTATTTTCTGTTCTGCCATGATTTTTATGTACTTTTTTCTGTGTAACATAGTACTGTGTCTAACCCCAAGGAAAGAAATTGAATTTAAGTACCAATGTCCTATGGCTTTCTGGGGGGGTTAGATGCAGTTTTTAGAGTTAGTTTGYCGTACTCATTTACATTTTTCTACAGACAGTGTGCACTGAGCTATTTTTAGCATTTAATGTGCTAATTCTCCTCCTCATGATTAAAGTCATAAAACTGCTCTGACCCAGAGAGAGGCTTTCTGAATGTGTAATTTCAATTTTCCTGTGTTCATAAAGCCAAACAATATTGTRCTCTTCTAAAATGGAGATGTGTTCATAACACAGGTTCATTGTTTGCATCTGATTGCAACWCTTCCCACAGCACTGCTGTGGTTTAAAAATGGTTCATGGTGGCCAAATTCTCTAATGAGATGTGAAGAGTGAGGCTTCACACTTAAGGCACTGTGAGCTAYTTCTTCAATGAAGAATGCATAAAAGGTGATTATATTTTCAATAAAGTGTTCCTTTACAGAGTTCTGTTTTCTGATCATTTAATTGRTTGCCCATAGACAGAGCCAGCAATTCTGGCTAGTTAAGTCTGTCTTTGGGGTCATTCTCCTGTGTATTTGRTCCTCTCTCTATCTAAATTATTGCCTTTCCAATTCTTGCTCTAARGATGTTTTAGTTTAGTGGAGAGCATTCTGTTTGGAGGGGAAGTTTCCTTGCTTTTTTGTGCTGTCAGAAAACATTAGAAATACAACACACACATGTATTCTCAATGTGCTAATTCATTATTGGGCATTTTTCTGGTGTTTTAAGTTGAGAAAGTACTGATGCTTTCCCAAAGCAACTCCAGATATTTTCAAATCAAACATTGCCTAAATAATCCATCTCTCCACTCTGTCTGTASTCCCATCATTTTAACATTTTTTGTAACCCACTGTCAGCACTGTGAGTCTTGAAGGTGATTTTGTTAACCCAAGTGACCTTAGGTGCACACCCAGTTATTTTTGTGATTTGATGTGTTGCAGGTTCAATTTTACTTGGATCAGTCTATGAGAAAGGAGTGTTTTTGGCTGTTATGTTTGTGTTAATCTAAATTATTTTAGATTGAGCAAAGGCTTGATTCCTTGCTTGCCATGCTTAATTGCTTTTGTAATTATATTGATTTTTCCATGCTAGGTCAGTATTTGTAGCCAGAAGCTGTTTTTTGAACTGGCTGTGTCATCTTGAGTCTACATACATGTGAAGATAATTGTGAAAAGCTTGAGAACTGTCACTGTGAGGGTTTGAATCTTTTCTGTACATAAAATACATTTTAAGTAATAAAATAAACCCCAAACAACAACAGACAAAAACCAAACCTCAATCCAAAACCAGCCTGAATAGCCACCAGTTCCTGCTAGCAAGTTRGGGGCTTCTAAATAACTAGGCTGAGGAATGGTTTTAATGTGCATCCCATTCTTTTCAGTTAGGGGCAGAAGGATAATATGAAACAGCAATAGTGACAGCCAGTGCCTTCATCATGAAAGCTCTTACAACTGGAGAGCACAAAGAGGAAGAACATGTCACACCAAATGAAGAAAAATCTCCTTCAGTGTTTAAAAACATTCTCCATTTGCCTTATCCATCCATATTGCCTTTAGTGTAAAGTCCTGTGTGAATTCACTGATCCAAAGCCAAACCTAGCCCAAGCCATATTAGTTAATATTTTTCACATATTGAACAAATTGAGAATTTTCCAGGCTGGAATGTTCCAGACAGATTCCTAATTATTGTGAAAGTGCCAGGGTTCTTTACAGTTGGTGATTCACTGATGCAAAGAGTTAATGATTGATCCTGTGAGAGAAAAAAATTCAAATTGGCTCCCATCCCTTATTACCACACATCAGGGAGAGTAGGAGGAGGCTCTGAGGTCAGGGCACATACCAGCMTGGTCACACAAGAACACTCAGGGAAGATGAGCTTCTGAAACTCTTTGAATCTTTTCTGTCTTTCCATCCTTTAAGGTCCCATCATTTAGAGCTTAATTTTCCAAAAGACTGCCATGAAATCAATTCTYCATGTGATAAATGCAATGGTTTTTCTTGCAAATTATTGTTGCAAACTGCAGATGTGATTCTGCTTATTAATAAACAGAAAAAAAAAAGTGGATTAATGAAAGTTCAGAGAAGCAAATATATTCAAATCACCAAATCAAAGCATAAACTRTTTTGTCCTAGAGAAGTGAATTAAAATTCTGAATTCCCAACTCATGGAGGAGAAATTCTTTCTGCATTAAAGCCATGACCCTCCTCTGTCTTTGCATTAAGGCTGTTAACATGCAGCTGATGAGAATGGCCTCACAGCCATTCCAGTGGTACTTCCTGCCTCTGGATGGGTTAAGAATAATGAGCAATGCTCTGCATTCCTTTTCCAATCTTGTTTTTCTCTTCCCATCTGTTCAGGGGTATTTCTTCCCTCTCCTCTGCTCATCCYTATTTTTTGTTCTCTGGAAAGGGAGTTCACAATGTTTGCAGGATSTTCACATTACTGAAGGTGACACTGGTAGACTCCATCTGACTGCAGAGAGATGCTGCTTCCTTTAAACTGGTGGAACAACCTTGTCAGCATCTTCACTCAGCTCTCTCAGCTTTGCCAACTTGACTTCTAAAAATTCAGTTGATGTAATGCTGTATTCTTTGAGGCTTTCACTCTCCTTCTGGGGTTGAGATACTGGTAATGTTGTTCACCTATTTCACAAAATGTTCTTTTCTGATTGAAAGGGTGTTTTTAAGAATGAGAATTTACCTTTGAGTTTGAAGTAAACTAGCCAAACTAGTCTGTAGAAAGGTTCTGYCATGGGATTTAAATTATGCAAATAGAATAATGGCATAGATCAGTCTTGAGTTTGTTTTGAAAATATGCATTTTGGGTTTTTTCTACCCCATTTGTGSCCACCCTGACCTAGTAGTGTTGTTTTTATTAACTTTGTGGGTTCGAAATGCTCTGTATCTCTGGCAACTGCTTTGAATCTTTTATTATTGTGTCATGCTGGTCACTGAATGAAACTTCATTGAAGCTGATGGGCTTATGAATATTCATGCTTCATTCCCAACAAATGCAGCCCCCATGCCTTTCTATCAACTGACAGCTGAAACAATGTTAGTCACACCTACAGCACAGGACACATGAACCAGAGATTTAAGGAACCTGTGTAGGAGGTTCTGCTGTTGGTTCAGATAAAATGTTTCTATGTGTGCTGACACATCAACCCAGAGAAACAAAACAAAATAGGACCAGAGAAACACTGTAAATATATTTTAAGCAAGAAAAGGAAAGAAGACCATTTTTTGCACACAGTTCTTGAAAGGAGGCTTGGAACAAGCGAAGAGATGGTTTATTTCTGGTTTGGATTCACCTTCTTCCTGGGGGAACAGAACCATAATGTGGACATGAAAGGCATTGCACCTGATAAATACTTCATCACTGATTTATCTCCCTACTGAAAATAGCCTACAAACCTCCTCTTGGTTCAACCTAAGTCAAAAATTGTGACATTAATAGCAGAGCAAATCCAGCTTCTAAGGAGATAAGTGGAAAATTTTTATTAACCTTGAACTTGGTTAGAATGTGAAGAAAGAAAAAAAAAACATTCTTACTTGAAATTATTTTCTGTTTCTAGTATCTTGGAAGAGAATACTTTTATTGTGTCACCTTAAACAATGTACACTACTACTACCCAAACATGATCTTCTTGGGAAGGAAATTGAGATTTATTCATTAGTTAAGGAGCACAGCTTATAGGCTGAGCATGAARGTGTGACAGGGATTTAAGCAGTCAAGTTTGGCTGCTGACACACTGCTACACTTCTTGAAAAAAYCTCACTTCTTTAGCATTGGGAGCTAGAGCCTGGCTCTCTACTTTAGGGGCTGTCACCCCAAATTGTCCAGAACACAGCTGCAGGGTGGGAAGGTGAATAAAAATCTACCTGTCCTGGCAGGAATCCAGAGARGACTTGGGTGGTTTCTGCCAGAAACTGTGAAGACTTCTAGGACTAACTGGCAATAAATTAATTAAACAAACTTAAGCTTGCAGATTAAATTCAGTGAAAGAAAGCCAAAAGTGTTCTGAGAGGGTGTGGAATTCTCTGCAGAACCTGAATCTTCCTGCATCATTGCGTCAGAAGAGGAAGCAGTTACCAGTGAAGAAAATGGAAATGGATTGTTACAACCCATACATACATGCACTATGGAGAAGGAGAYTTTGGTTTCTCCCCTGACTGATGGTTTTGTGTTGATCCTTTTTAGAATAGAAGGGGTTTCTAGAATAAAATAATTCAAAAATCATGTAAAACAAGAAATCCAAATTAATTGCTGAGATGCTAAAACCTTGGCCATMATTAACAAAAAAATAAATAAATGTACTTGATATAAAGCAAGATGCCTCAGTAGTTGTGAGGACATATGAATTTATAATTACTTGGGATTTCTTTGTGATAAAAAATGAATAATGAATACCCACAAAGTGTCCTACWGAGACAACTTATGGGAATACATTTTAAAGATAAATCCCTGGTCAGCGAAGGAAAGAGTCTATAAAGGCAACTGATCTGAATGGATAGATTATCCTGTCTGTAAAAGCACACATTGTAGCTACCTGCTGTGGTAGTTTTCTAGAAAAAGAAGGAAAAGATAAAGTGAAACAATTTCCACAAAGGGATTCTAGCTGCYGAAGTCTTTTTGGCTTTGAAAGGGAGATAGTTGCTTGTTTATTTGCTGAGCGCTTTGGATGAGCAAAAGGAGTAGGAAAAACATAGATGCAAAACAGGAAGAAATATATCTAGTAAACACATGGATACAGGAAARCTGCAGGGGAGAAAATAAGCTTATTTTGGTGCTGAATTGAACCCAAAGCATTGCTCTAGYATTAAATGCAAAACATGTGATGATCTAAGAAACTTTTATCATTGGAAAGCAATCGTCCTGATCAAATATGGATCTTTTACAGCAATGATGAAAGGGAAATACTTTATTAAACAGCTCACTCACCATTTACCTGCTGCAAAGATGGAGTAAGTCCTCTAAGCCATCAAGGAATTAATCACACCTTCCTCRGTTTGAAGCCTAACCTTTTCATCATTGTTCTGATGAAAAGATAAAAGCAGATCCTGTAGGCTACTGAGAGGATGTTTACAGGAGGATTCCTGCTTGCTAAGGAATAGATGGAGCCAGGGACGTGGCACGAAGAGAAGGCTGGCCCAAAGGGCAGGAGGAAGACTGCCCTCACACAAGCTAAGGCCTCTGGGGAAAAACAAACACWGTGTCCCCACTGCATCTGCAAAAATACTGGGAATGATGTTCCACGACACATCATGTTTRCTCAAGCCAGGTATTATTTGGTGCATGCTGGTGTCTGAGTGGAAATGGGTACATCTGCCAGAGACCTCTGATAAGCTGGAGATTTCTTACTGGCTGCTGTACCCAGTGAGATWGAGCCTGTTTAAAACACAGGCCAGTGTGCACATACCACGTCCACTTGCACTCTCTGGAAAAAAAAAAGGAGTAAGGCTCCCATCTGTGCAGCTCTCCAGATAATCAGCCACACTTTGTAAAACTCTTACAACAGAGCAGTTACTTGGAAGTTGAACGGAATTGCAGAAGCAGTGGCTAGATGGGCAAAGGGAGGCATTTCAAAGCTGAGCCAAATGCTGGTTTAGTGTTTCTGCATCTCATCAGGGCTGTTAMCAACTGCTCCTGTCCAAGCCTGTTTCAGGTTGCCCTTTGTGTGGGGCAGGGATTCCAGTGTTTACACCTTGAGAGAAGCACAAAACAGATAAATGCAGTGGGCAGTAGCTATTTGCAGCAAATGTGGAAGTAAGAAGCATTTCTTCAGGTTTTGTACTGGAGGACAGRAGTCTCACAGGGACTGCACTCCCACCGGGGTTCCTGAGAGTCGTGAGTCATAAAAATATACTGCAAGGTTTTAGCAATTACCTTTAGTAAAGCTCGTGTCTAATTGRGAAAGCTTTGATGGAGCAGATGCTGCTTGAAAAAGACAGAAAGGAACTGATTTATTAAGAATGGAAGATGTGTTTAGACAGAAATACATTCTGTTTTGTTTMATGTGGGTGGGGGCATAGGTTCCTGCAGCATACTCTGAGTCCTCTTAAGGAGAGGACCCAGGTACCAGAGGAGAGTAATGAAATGGTAGATCCATCCGTGCTGGAATGCAGTACCACCACTTCTTTAGATAGTAAAGGCTTTTAATTTACAGCAGAAAGTTTGAAATATGAAAGATTAAGTAGAGAAGATAGGAATTACTTCCCAACAGCAGAYGATGATTGATGCATGTTGCAAAACCTAAGCAAAATCAAAAATGTGGAAAAAAACCCTCACCGTTCTTGTGAGGCATTTATTTCAGTGTATCTTTCTACTTGATATGGACTGGTAGTCAACTCTGTTGGGTTCCAGTGAAGAGTTACTGAAGGCCAGCAAAGAAATCTGACATCAGAACCCAAGATTTGAAAAGTGTCTCTCTTAGTTGATGGGGGAAATGTAGAGAACTCTGATTTTAAAGCTGATAGAGGTGAGAAGAGATGGAAGTGTTCCTTATGGCAGTTCCCAAATCCTAAAATATCAGAATCCAGAACATTTGCTTCAGAAATTATATATTTAAATTGGCCTATCTCATTACACGTTAAAGAAATGGGAATCTGAGAAAAAGTAGGAACTTTTTTATTGACATTCTTTAAAGGGTTATGAAATAGTCATGGAAAGATTACACTAAAGTCTTGGGCTGGTGATTTGAAAATGTCTTTAAATAAATGTAGCATGCAAATACTACAATTTTTAGATAATGTATATATTTTAAATCACTTCTTTCTGCTGGCTTGGACCTTGTTGCCATTCTAGATTTCACCAAGTGTGACAGACCAAAAGTGTTACCATACACAGTGGGTGAAATCTACTGTGCATCTGCTAATAGTCTTCCTGTAGACTACTGAAAAACTGCTCTAAGTTTCATATCCACTGGGCAGCTGGAGCTYTAGGGACTGTTGAAGCATAGACACCATGCAGGGCTGACAATGAGTTTGGGCTCAGGAGGGTCTGAATGAAAATCCAGTGATCTGGAAGGAGCTGTGTGTGCTTGAGTGTTGGGGAGAGAGAGAGAGGAACACCACAGCAGCACACACATAAAGGAAATGCTGGAGAAGCACTTAAAAAAGAACACCTGGGGGAAAAAAAAGTGCAAAGAGTGCTATGGGACAAGTGCCACACAGGAAATGTTGGGAACCATGAACTCCGTGGGAATTAATTTCCTTTGCTTCATGTTGGGTTTAGGTCAACAGAACTGTATATATACTATTCATAAATAAACATGRTCATGCCAAAGGGGTAACTGACTTACAACTGTCTTTCCCATCTATGTGACCATTTTTTTTTAGCTTACTGGTTGGGTCCAAAGGATATCCATTATTTGGATTGTTTGGGAAATCTAGTTCAACAGCAAATCCCCATAAGGGGGAGTTTCATGAAGAGAGTTTTGCTTTTTTCCCCCTCCCTTTTCCTCTCTCCACCTGATAGTAGAGTGACTTAATACCGAGTATCTGGGCTACCATTAAGGGACTTGGAGAAAACAGATGAACAGGTAAGAAATGAGCTATGTTAATGGAATGTGCATTATGAAAAGGCAAAGTGGTCCTTTTAGACAAAGTCTAAGAAAGGAGGTAATACTGTTTTCATGTGCTATGCCTACGTATAATTTATATGAAAATGAAAATTTATTACTTGTTTTAACAGGTTTTTTTTTGCAATAATTAYGGGCTTGCTGTGGTATGGAAGTGACCTAATAGTTACAATTGTGACCTCTAAGTTATTGTTAATTTTACTGTCAGTATGTGCTTCACATCTCCTACTTAATGGTATGCTAATTGTACAGCAGGATGTCACATTCTCCAACATACAGATTCCTTATTTCAATTACAGCTAAGTAAATCTCCATTACTAATGAGTAAGCATTTCTTTTCCATGTACATTTGCATTATAATGGACATTTTCTTTGTGCACTAAAATTATTCTTTCCTTGACAACAACTATGTATTTTATTTTACAGTAAAGGCTACGACATGATGATTCATTCCTTTCTGTTGGGTTTATCTGTATTTAAATTGTCAAATGTTCTGGATAGCCTGACATTTTCTATACCATGTTATTTYTCTGTACTTCCAGAATAAATGTATGTATTTGCTTTAAGACAACCTATTTAAGACAAATGACAAAGAAAAGTAAGCTTAAATGCCGGTCATAAATTAAGATGTATTTTTGAAATTGTTGCAGTACTTCACTCATGTTGCTGAGAAATCTCAGCTATTTATGTCAGTGCAAAGTGACCTTTATGATATAATGTTTAACGGATTTGAATGTAAAGAACAAGTGACCACTTGTGACCCATGTGATTGCAAGATCCTGCTCTGCTTAACAGAGCTCTTTGGCTATTGCACACAGTCCCCCAAACTCATTTGCTGCCCTGCTGATGCATAGATCCCCGAGAGCAGCGGGCAGCGGGGCAGAAGGAAGGGGAAGGCCTCCTGTTGGATCTCAGATATTCAGCTTTACTGCCAAATCCACTCCCTCTCAGGGCCGGTCACTGGTGCCACTGAAGTTGGGCAGGCAGCAGAGGATTCCCTTTGTCTGCCAGCACAGTGACCCTGGAGGCCTTCCCTGCCCTGGCYGGGAAACGGAGTCCCTGTGGCAGAGATCCTTCCTTCAGCCTGATGGCCCTGGGAAATGTGTCCCCTTCTATWCACAAATAAGGACTGTGAGTTTTATTGATAAAGTGATAGCCTAACCTTGGATAATATGCAGCAAAAGTGCTGCTTTGCTTTTGGTGGGGCCCCTCCCTACTCAGTAAATTTTGTTCAAAGGATCTTTTTTAGATGCCCAGAGAAGGTTTATRTATCAAGGAGAGTGCATTATTTAACAGTCATTAATATTCTTGATGATTTTTAAATTGGCCTGGTGGTGGGTGTGTATATGGATAAGAATGATGGGTGTTGGGTTCTTTTAATCATATAAATACATGGGATATTTTAAAGAAATCAAATGTGGTGAAAGTGTCAGGTAGCATTCCAGGAATGCAGGAGGAAATGTATGCAACCAGAAGTTAGAACTAACAGATTGATTTCCTGGTCACTGTGCATGAATTCTTTCTAGCCTTGTGTATATCCTGATAACCAGATGGCTTACAGTATAGATACAAAGTTTGTTTTGTTTTTATTTTGAAAGGCCTACGGTATGCAGCCTTTTTCCCAGACAGCAGCAAAAAACAAGGTGAACAATTTTTGCACTATGTGGTTTTGAATTCTGTCATATTTTCTTATTACGTTTCTGTCTTCCATTAGGCTAGCTTAGTTGACTCTCTTAGCCACCACCATCATCCATACATCACTCCCGGTCCCGAGTTGGGTGCGCGCCCCGCGTGTCCGGCGCTGCCCGTGGCCGCTCCGATGTCGCCGCTGTCACCGCGGCCGCCCCTGGGGCCGCCGCTTGCGGGAGCGCCCGGCGACACCTGGCGGCGCGAGCGGGAACTGCAGCCCCCGCCGCGCCCCTGAGCCGCTGCGGGAGCGCCCCCGAGGCCGAGCGCGGGGCTGGGCAGGGCCACGCTGACCCCATCTCCTGCATGGAAATAGATAAACAGAGACACAGATAAACAAACAAACAAACAAACAAAGCGCTGGGAGCACATTCCCCTCCCATTCGCTCTCAGGCAAACCGAGAGCAGCGATAACCAACGCCTCGTTGCTGTTGGAGGGAAAATTAATGCCTCTGTCACGCCTCAATACCTCGCTGTTGAAGTCAATAGGGCAGTTGTCCACAACCTTTTTTTTAAACCTTTTTAAATTAGCTTTTCAAATCTATTTCACAAACGAATGTTTTATGTATGCTTATGCACTAAATATACTGCATTAAAGTAAAACTTTTTTTTTTCTGTGCAAAACCTTGTATTTAGAAATAATGAGGTTTTCAAAACTTTGCAGTGTGAATACTGAAGGAAGCCTCTTCTGATTTTTTTTTTTCTGTTTTATTTGACGTCGTGGTTTCTGGCTTGAGTACATGATTTTCCTTGCCAGCAAATATATTTCCGTATGTTTATGAAATTCCACATCTCTTTGCCAGAATATTTCTTAACAATGGAATATCTGGGAGATACGAATACGTAACTAGTACAAATAAAAACTTAAGAATCCTGGAATCCTGACTCTGTGGTGAAATTGCAGGACCTCTTGGGGTCTTCTCAGTTTAATTTTTATCTGAATCTACATTCAACCAAAYCTGATAATTTTTCTTGCTTAATTGGCCCTTTACTGCCATCTGATTTTTTTTCCATTTCATACATACAGTTAATATAAATGAAATACAAAACACTATCCTGATTTTTCTCAGTCTGCAGGCAAATCAAGTTCACCAACAATGCAGTATCTTTAGTTGTTTACAAAATATACTGAAGAAAGGGCTCCCAAAGTACACAGCCACAAGATTTTGGAGGGGAAAGATTTGGCCAAACAAGAATGAGTTCTTTATAGCYGTATTTGGTGGTGTTACACCATTTTCATATATACAGAATTTGCCAATAAAATGAAGTGAGGAGAAATGACAAAAGGTCCAGTTACACTGTTAATCTGCACAACAAAGTAGGGCAAAGTTCTGAGTTCAAAAAATCACTGTTCAAGATTTCACAGGGCAGTTTTCCCCCCTCTAAACTTGCTGCCCCTGCAATCCAACATCCATGGTACATCAGCTTCAGTGCAGGCAGGCTGGGTTGAGGCTGTCCCAAAATCTCTTGTGTCCATGGGGGCTCTGGTCAGATGAGTTCTGCACACAACACAGCTCTCTCCAGCACAAGGGACTGGAAGTGCCCCTTGAGTGTGGCACTTCTTACACTGCTCTGCTGGAGGAGACCTCTCCCACCAGGACTGCAGTTCCCAGGCACAGAATAATGGAAATCAGACAAATGCCAGTTCTGGCAGTCAGTGGGAATTGCTAACTCCACCTTTACCACGTGACATTAGAAATAGCTTGATCACATTTTTATCAAGATAATTTATAGAAGAATAGGAGTAGCTTTTTCAGAGATCTGAACCCATTGAAAAGTGACATTTGACATGAAAAGGMATTGGGAGTTGTATCTCAGATATGACAGCTATTTTGTCTTCTAAGTGTAGAGAAAATTGTGGCATTTCAGATAACAAACATAAACATTTAACAGTGGCCACTGGCAATTCTGCTTGGTTTTAGAACTAGAGATTCCTAGAGCAAAATTCTTCCTCCAAATTATATGCATGCTGCTCTCATTTATTTCAGCTTGTGCATGTTTCAAAGGTCAGAATTTGGCCGTTGGGGGTGAATTTTCAAGGAAGAGTATATTAAAGACATCTGTGCATCAGCAGAACCATATCCTTTGTCTTCTGTAGAACATTTCAGGAATGAGCCGGGTGCTATTGAGCACGGCAAGTGAAACATTTTTATATTTTTTGAATTGCATTGGGATTGCTTAGCAGAAACATTTCTTGCAGTAATTGGTTCATGATTTCATTTATTTCCTGTAACTCAACACTTTGATGCTGAGRAGTTGTCAGTTTTAAGAGAGTAAAGACTGGAAGGGACCACCCTTCAGAAAATTACAGTTGAAAATATAATGTAACAATCAAACTAAGGGAAAYAGTCCAAGAAAATTGGTATGGTCTGTTGAGGTGCACAAACTTTTGTTTGCAGTCYAATACAGAGAGGTCAACWAATGTTTTACACAAAGGYAGAAAACAAACCCACTTTTCACTGTGGACAGAGCTCATATTTGAAATTGTAACTAATCAGACACTTGAAAAAATTAAAACTTGGCATTCATATTCTATTGGAATTAGTGTGTATTAAATTGATGATCTTTAAGCACGTAGGTTTTCCCCTGTTTTTTAAACATTATACACTTCTTAAAAATGTTTATAATGTCTAATTGCTGCTGGATTTCAAGACATATCAATTTTGTTCTTAGTTCCTGCAGATTTTGACAGAATGTCATACCAAATTATTTTGTATTTTTTGTAGGACTGGGAAACAGAAAATCATGACTGGTATTGTTTTGAATGCCATTTGCCTGGAGAGGTGTTGATATGTGACCTGTGTTTTCGTGTGTATCATTCCAAGTGTTTGTCTGATGAGTTCAGGCTTAGAGACAGCAGTAGTCACTGGCAGTGCCCAGTTTGCAGGGTGAGTACCTATGAGATTTCATGTGCTGATTAGAGGATTGATATTCATTAATAGATTTGTTAAGGTGCCCAGATGGTCTGGCCAGGTTACTGGGGAAAGAACTGAATGTTGAAACGATGGTACATACCTAGAGCATCTGTGCAGAGGTACCAAATGTGGTGCATGCAGCCCATGGCCATTTGTGAAGGCTCCAGCAAGTTTTACTTGCACAGTACCCTGTGCCAGAGTGTGTGCACCTGAGTGCAGAAAAGTATGGGAACCTTCCACCAGAATAAACAAATTGCTGTGTAAGATGCTACTGGTTTTGCTTAATGTCATTTTAATGAATCACTTTTGTATTTTGATGACTTGCATTCTTAATATTTTATTGGAATGGTATTTTATGTCATAAAGCAACATTCATGTTACTGATGAGGCTAGCATCAAAAATATGGACTTAAATCCTGCTTTTCATTTACTGATGTGGGTTCTATTGGTGCAAAAAGGGCAGTCTGGATTTTACTCATGGCATCCATGTCTATGTTGCTTTTTTCATTAAAAATGTTATTTTTATGAGTAYGGCAGGGAGACAGCAAAAAGCATTTTTAATAGACTTTCCAAGAATGGGCAGATATGCTGTCTACATGTCTTTAGAAGATTAAACATTCTGGTCAGGATGGTGCTTACTGGTACCTAGCCTTGAATCAGCCACATACCTGCTGCTGTTGTCATCCCTGTGTCACCTTCCCAAATGGAGCACTTCACCAGGCTTCCTACAGAGCTGGGCTCCCTTCCTGTGGAAGGAATCATGCATGTGAATGTTTCAGATAAAACTGTTGCTGCAGAAAGGCATAAAACTGCCAGTTCCACTCTGCCTAGGATTGCTGGAGAGAGAGGCAATTCCTTTGCTAAAAGCCTGGATTAGCTGGAGAGCAGCAGGCTGACCTTAGGATGATCTGTGCTGTGAGCAATGTAAGGTTTCAGGCACTTTGTGGGATGGGGAAGCAGTTGTTGAAAACACGTGGATTGTTTTGTTTCAAAACAGCACTTTTTGATGGTTGTTCCTTTAGAATGAGTTCCAAAAAACCTGTAGCTGTTGCCTCAGACTGGGAGCTCTCAGGGTTTAGGGAAATTGCAAGAAAATCAGGCCTGCCTCAAGGAAGCTGGAAGTAATGAAAAAGAAGTAGTGGCAGGGAAAAAACTGTTAAGAATAAAGACATATACTGCATCTCTYCAAATTCAATTGCTAGCATTTTAATTTAGCTACTCAGTATTCCCTCTGTTAAAAACAAAAAGTATGACCATCTATAGATTAATTGCTTTCAGATTTTTAAATAAATCTCTTTAATGATTGTTGAGTTCTTATAATAAGTATTGATAATTCCTATAAATAGTTAAAATTAGGTGTACTGCATCCAGTCTCCACTCTAGTTTGCCAGGAATTTTAGATTCCTCCTGGTGAAAGTAGAGAATGTGGATGGTTTCTGCCACCTTGTGTATGAGGTGGTTTCATAACATCTCTCTTGTACCATGGATGTCCTCAGAGTGGAAATGCTGAATCATTGCTTGAAATATGCCCTGATACGTCAGCTTTGAGAACAGTTTGACTTTCACCATGAAGCCTTGAAGTCCTCAATGGCAATGATATTAAATAAATATTTACCTTAAAAMGAAATCCTGTGAAACTTGAGCCATGTGCTCTCTATCTTTCTGCATATTGGTTCCTTTTTTTGTTATACAAATATTAAGGAGAGATGTTTATCTCTCCTTAATGTTTCCTGCCCCAGAAGCYTTTGGCTTGCTTAGTGCCTCAGGTGATGATCAACCTATTTTTGTGGATATTGCCATTGTGAGTGCCATGGCATCCTTTCTCCCCCTGTGCCAGCAGCTCCYATTTTTCTTGTTGTTCATTCAAATCCCTTCAAGCCCTAATTCTGCAATTTGGACTAAGGAGGCTTGCACWGTCCCTGTAAGAGTGGGAGTCAGCATCCTTGTGTCAGTATTCATCCTTCAGTACTCTGCTACTTTCTCCCCACCCTCCTAGGAAATGACTGCTCTAATTTCATTTTTAAAGCAAGAAAGTGGCCTATATTCAAAAAACTAATAATGTGGAGAGAGCCCTGGCTGATGTCCAGAGGGCATAACAGAGCTTAACCATCTTGCATAAGGGCAATGGGGGATTTTCATTGTGTCATCAGCAGTAAATATGTATCTTCAAGRAAAGTGATAGCTGGGACAAAGAGATACATACATTTTCATATTTAATTCCATAACTGGACATAGCACTTTTCACTTGGAGATTTCAAAGCTCTTTACAAAGGTGAAGTAAAAGTATGTTTAAAACATAATATATTGGGAGAAATAATCTAAGAACACTTCATTCTTATGTAAAGATTGCTTCTGTAATGCTGCCAAGGTCAGCAAGCCTTTGGATTTTTCACAGTTTCACAATTGCTGGTTGTATTCGTTTGATCAACCTGTGCAGCTTTATCTTGCACACTTGGCTACTCAGAAATGTTTTATAAAGGCCATTTCCAAGGATTTGTTCATAACTTAATCTTTTTTTCTCCCATATAATTTATACCAATCCCTTTCAAACCTTGTTCTGAACTCTGTTTGGCTGCCCGTGGTTTTTTCTCCATTACATCCATAAACAACAATGTCCAATTCCTCATTTGTTTCTTTTTTTAAATTGATGGTACCACTCTGAATATTTTTGTACCCCATATAACTCTCAGCAGGAGTCARAAGTCAAGCAAAGTTCAATTCAAACCACATTGCACTGATTGAAATTTTTCCCTGACTGTTGACTAATCATTGTCTTAAGTGAAATAAATTGGCATTATCAGCAAAATTCCTGGTAGACAGGTCACAAGAGAAAAACTTAATATTGAATGAGCTTAGAGATTACATATTTCACTACTGGAACAGTCCATTTCAGACAGGGTTAGTCAACTCTGTCTCTGAAGGATGTAGGAGACTTGTACATTTATTGCYTCTCTTCAGTTAAATAAAACAAGGGGATTCATTTTCTTCAGCTGTTAATTGAATACCTAAAGATTACAAAAAGTACTGCCAAAATACTAATTTTTGGAGGGGGAATAGATATATACAAAATGATGAATAGGAGCCTTTTGATCATGTTGGTGTAACTGACTATTACTATTTCTTGTCTAAAAATCCAAATAAAAAATAATATATAAGAAGGCAAAATTAAGCATTTTGATATATCATTTGTCCCAGAGAGATGGATTTTGATTTATGAAACAGAAGGAAAGAATTAGCCATGTGGTTTCACTTCTAAATTTTTTTTACAATCATCTGATCAGAGATTGATCTTCCTTGCATGCTCTTTGCAAGGACTTAGAGCCAATTTACCCATCATAGTGGGTATTCCAGTATTCCTGGGGTTTATACATAGGAGACCAAAGTAATCTGCAGAGCTTAAGACCTTAAATACTGTGCTGGTAATTATTCTGTAAATAGGCTTTTTTCTGAGTTCTGATACTGAGCTTTTCCTAGAGTACATAAAAATAAACCATTATGCAGTTCACAATCAGCTTCAGACAAAATTTGACAAGTGAGTTTGACAAGCAGTAGACAGAAGCACAGGAAGATGGAGGTTACTTAAGTGAAGTTACTCAAGTCCTTRGATCWGGGGGRTTTAGGGACCAGCTGTCAGTCAAGGGGGTTAATGTGAAATACAAGGAAGGAGGAAAGAATGTGGCTTTATTGACTCATTTCCTGGTGTTATGGTAGGAGGGAGCACATTCTGTGTGGGGAAGCATATTCTTGAAACAGTATTTGGTGTGACCACACAAAAAAAATAGTAGTCATGGATTGGTGGGTAAAGGGATGTCCTGGTGTAGGACCAGTTTTAGCAGCACCTGGCTCAGTGCACAGAGTCCTCACCAGGCCCTCCTGTGCACCCTGCAGTAAATCAGGGAGCTGACAGAACTGGGTGCTGAATAAAATACTGAATAAAATATAAAGGGATTTGTCCACAGCAGTGAGAAAACTGGGAAACCTCCACCTAGAGCCTCCTGCCACCTTCTTTGTGCAGATAAAAGCATATTWAATTCATATGATGCTTCATATTCAAAAAGTGCTTAATGCACCATACAAGTAGAAATCAATTTGTGGATTCAGCTGTAACATTTCCAAAAGCACCTGATGCTTTAAAAAGTCTAATTTTACTGCATCTGATCATGAAAGAGGCAAGTCTTAGGGCATATTTTGCTCCTGCAGAAGCTTTTCTGTGTGATACTTAGGGCACACAGTKCATTGATTGCTCTGAGACCCATTCCATGTGCCTGCATACCTTTCTTAATGGTACAGGAAACATGAGGACCTGAGGCTTGGAAGTTTGAGAGGGCAGCAGAGCAGTAAAGCTTTCCATATGTAGCACCAAATTCCTCTGGCAATTTAAGCCCTAAAAAAGTCCAAGGGCCAGTGTGTAAAGCAAGAAGTTTCYAAGGAGCAGTGGTGAGTGTGTGTTAGACTCATGCTCACAGTTCCCCTCTGCAAAGAGACCCCTGGAAACCTGAATTGCTTCTGAAAATGCAACTGATGCCTTAGGAATGTGTATCTGTCATTGAGCAGCCTTCACATAATCCATCACTGAACTGAAATGCAGCTCTTGGATGTGAGCATACACAGGACAGGTGAGAGAGGAAGGGAAAAAATACTCCTTAATGAGAGATTTTAGGGAAACAGAAACCTCTTTAARCAGTGCAAATGTAATTTAAATGCTTGTAGCTAGACAGAATGCCGGCACTGACACCTTGCATTTCTTAGAGTTTTCCTATTTTTTTCCTCTTCAAATGAAAGAGTGCAGCAACTGCAGCACAGTGGCCACTGCCACCCTGGGAGCTGAGAGCTAACTCAGATTGCAGAGSTTTGTCACTTCATCATCCCTGGTGCTACTGCAGGATGGAGTGTTTCTTGGAAGTGCCCCTGGCTTCTCTGGCCTCATGTGGTTTGTGAAGTCTCACAGTGAAGTCCTGCACTATAAGCACGTCAGAATTGCTAAATAAGTCACACCTGCATGGTGCAATAAATACATTGCTACTCTCTTGAACAGCTAGGCAGTATAATTAATCTGGAATATTGAATATGAAGAGCAATGTAACCTTCAGGTACCAGCTTCTAAGAAACAGATGTRCTGCAGAGAATAAGGCTCATAGAAGGTATTTCCTGCACCCACAAGAAAAGAGTTAAGCTGCAGGCTTGGCCTCTCACCCACCAAATCTCATTAATCTTCTACATGAGGATTGCTGTTGTGGAGGTTATTACTTCACTCCTTCATCCCCTGTGTATACACATAGGCCTGACCAAGCCTTTCAGTTTGCCTTGATTCAAAGCAGAAGGTKTGCAGGTTTCTCTGAAGCAGTGSKGTGACTTTAGGAGATGTCCATGTTRCAGGATAACCCCAGCAGGCAGCTGAGCACCTCAACTGCACTCTCATGTCTCCTCAACTCCCAGCTGAAAARGAAAACCAAACAAAGGTGGTGCAAAGGCAATCCCTCCCCACCCTCATGGATAGAGCAATGCCCAGACAGTTCCTGAGTTAAAAATGGCAAAATTCCCCCGAGGCCCCGTCCTCTTCCTTTCTGTTGCTGAGCATGAGGTTCCATGGCATGGGATTGCCCTTTGGTGAGTTCAGGGTGTCTGCCCCATTGTGTCYTCTCCCAACCTCTTGTGTCTGTTCCCTGTGGGGGAGGAGGGAGAARCTGCCAAGGCCTTTACACTGTGCAAGCACTGCTCAGCAAGAGCCAAAGCATCCCTGTGTTACCATCACTGTGTTGGGCACAAATCTAAACCTCACCACCCCACGAGCTGCTGTGAAGGCAATTCCTTCCATCCCAGGCAGACCTGGTACAGTCCTACAYTAAGATAATTTATCCCACAAATAAGCTATCCAAAAGTATAAGGATCCTGACAGTCTGGGGGCTGGATTGAATCTCAGCAATCTCCTCAGAACAAACTTGAACTTGAACAAAGTCTCATAGTAGATCTGATAGGGAAAAGAGATAGTGGATCTTGCCACTATCATTGTTTTTGTTTCCTGAAAGTAGGAAATTAGAAGACCTAATTTTAATTTATATTTGCTTCTATATCACTCTGCCTATAAAGGGGGCCTGCAAATGGGTATATTATCTTGTGTTCGAGCAATAGAAATAGATTTAATGCAAATCATAGAGCCCATCTAGTATTATCTGTTTTCTTGTTTTAAGTGGCTTAGGTTGAYTTCTCTGAGAAGACTGCAAGTCTTCAAAATACAAAGGAGAGGGTTTTTTTTATTAAAAACTTACACATTTTCCATTATAACTTCCAAAGAATATGTGACTGCTACCTCCTAAATGGTTAATTATTCTTGAAAAGTGAATGAAGTGCTTGAAATGGAACTTGCTTTCTACAAAGGGTGAGCAACCTTGCCATAAAAAGACATTTTGCTGGCTCATAGGCTCCAATTCCTAAATTTATTACCTTTCAAAATTTAGTAGAGGAACACGGAGATCAAGTTTTTCTTAAAATAAATCAGTGTAGGGAATTGAAGGAAAAGTGGAAAAATTAAAGTTTGCCAGAATTGGCAAGTTAATTATATCATTTTCATTGGTGCCTAAGCTGATATTAATTGCTGACATCAATAACTACACAAAGCCAGCTATCTATCATTTCTTATGATCTGAAGGATAAGACTGTAAACCATCTATCTCAACAGTCTCTCTCAAACTGTCTTGCCCAGCAGGGCATGAAAAATGGTTCACATGAATTCTGAAATACTTCCAAAGGTTGATAAATTCAGAGCCATGTCAGAAAAAGAGGTGTAGGACTAGTCAGTGCATGTGAGTTTTATTGTGTCCTTTTAAGGTTCAGTCTTTTAAAATGCTGTGTCATTAGCAAGCACACAGCACTCCAGTGCCTGAAATGACAAAATGACAGCAGTGTTTCATAATGCAGATAATTTAATGCACATTTGGGTTTTCATTTGCAGTGGCAATGTTGGTTTATGAGAAACTGAGTAGGTGATTTGAATTCCAGCAGAATGCACGTTCTCATGGCAGTCAGAGTGAAACATGAATATACAGAATGGGGTTCAAATATACAGTGCAGGATAAATTCTCTGTCAGTCCAGAGCTTGGAAGCAAGGTCAGGCAACCATTAATATTACAAAAATAATGCTTAAAGGAACTGCAGGTATTAGAAATACCTGGGGCTGGCCCTTTCCACATCAGAGAGTTTTCCCAGGCAGGAGGAAGCTGTAGAGTTGTTATGCACAATGCAGTATCTGAGGAGGTTCGTGACTGAGCTGGTATTTCAGCACAGTTTGTAATGATTCTAATTGCTGTTAAGCAATCAGATGAGAACTTTGCAGATTGTGCTGTGTACAGTTTCATTTCAAGAAAGGTAGTRAGTACAATCCTGAGATGTATAGGTTGCAAGTTTGCTGCAGCACAGAGGGACAGCCTGTGGGTTTTCAGTGCCCTCAGTGTCTTGCAGAAGGAATATAAACAGGGGAGACACAACCAAATCCTATCAGCGTCTTTTTGTGCTAATGTGTAATTTTACTCTTGCCAAGAAAATTTGTAAAAGCAGATGCTCTGTACTCAGTGTGTGTGCTCCCTATGACCAGAGTCATATATAAGTAATTCAGTGAAAAATAGCACACTTCTAGTGACTGATAATTTTTAAGCCACTTTTTATTTACCTATTAGAATAGGGGTTCATTTTTTTCTGGTGTTTGCTAAGCAACCATCATCTGCACAGTTATGTGCATCTTGCTAAAGACCATCAGATTTTGGGGATGCAGGTGTAACTGAGCCAGTTTGGGCCACACAGGTTGCACCCAAGTGGTGAAGTGAGGCATGAGAAGGAGAGCTCAGCCTGGCAGTCAGTGCACAAGAAGGTATGAGGAGGAGTGAATGCCTTGCAGGAGATGGGAGCATTAGAAACACTTCAGGGCAATAGACCTGGMACCCATGCTGTTGTTTCACTGTGCTTTTGTTTTGGAGAGCTGCTGTAGGTAAAAGCAGGGAGGAGGCAGCACTTTCCAGGCAGCTGCTCTAGGGCCATGCAGAGCTGTGCACTGCTGCTGTGAGCAGCTGGGATTGGAAAGACTGCTTTGTAAGAGCACGTTAGGCTTTTGCAGAGAGACACCTTCTCTTTAGCAGCATGTTTTGGGTATGCAGGRCTTCCCACTAGCCTGGTTATACTTTGAAGGGTGGGGATAAGTCTTTATAGTAGTCTAAGATGAGACAGAAAAACTCTGGATCCTGAACTGCTAAAAAGTAGTGAGCTGTGTTCCAGAGTCTGGGTTAAATTTTGTTAGAGAAGAACCACAAAAATCCCAGACTGCTACGCTTCTTGAGCAGTAAAAAGTGCTCTGAGTTTCTACTGGCTAAACCAAATTTGTCTTCCTCCCAGATGGTATCATTTTGCTTAGCAAGCATATAATTGGTAGATGGTAAAGGATATTATTTTAAAAATTATTTCTTATTTTACTAAAATTATTAATGCCTTGCTAATAAAAAGACCATTAAATAAATTTTTAGCTGCTCCCTAAAATGGCTTTCTTTGTTGACTTATTCTAATTAGACATTTTTTTATGAGAGGYTTTGACAAACTATTATGGATACAAGTGGAAATAAAAGTTGTAATTTTTCTGTAGCTGAAGTTCTCAGCCCAGACATAAYTCAAAGCAACATGTATAGTCGTTGTGGTGTGTTAGTGTTACTAATTTCCCAGAAAAGATTTTCCCTAAGAAATAGTGTTTTATGTGCTTCAAAGTTACCTGTTCAAACCCAGTGTTAGTGCAGAGAAAATGTTTATTGGCTGGATTTTGAAGTCGAGTTTAAAATAATAACATGGTCCCATTTTCCTTTGGCAGAGTATCAAGAAGAAGAACACGAGTAAACAGGAGATGAGCACATACCTGCGATTCATCGTGTCTCGTATGAAGGAGCGGGTGAGTCTGGGCCAGGGAGCATCACTGGGGCTGCCCATGTGTGACTGTGCAGGTAGCAGGGCTGCAAGAGGGTGGTTTTTATTTCCCCTGTCACAAGCACTGTGTGTGTTTTCACATACATTTACCAGGCCCTGTGGTTTGGGTCAGTGTCACTGGGTCACATGGACATTTTTCAGGTTTGGGACACACATAATCTCATGGGTTGTGGATCCCCAGTTCACCCTTGTGTAGTCCTCACCTGAAATACTCCAAACTACTGCATTTTCTAATCCTCTTTTCTGTGTTTTAAGCAGATTCTAAATGCAATAACAAACACTGTCTCATGGTCCTTTCAGGCTATAGATCTAAACAAGAAAGGGAAGGACAACAAACACCCGATGTATCGAAGGCTGGTGCACTCAGCTGTTGATGTTCCTACTATACAGGAGGTAGAGTGACTTGCTTTCCAACTTCCACACTGGTTTTGGTGTCTTTTAACAGTCTAAAAAGTCCTAATCCTGTTTCATTCTCTTTATGATCAGTATTTCAGTATTGTATCCAGCATTAGGTATGGAAGCTTAACATGTCARACTTTTCCTCATAAATAGGTAATTGAGTAAAACCATTTTGAGTGGTGCTTAGTTTTCAGACAGAGTATCCTCAATTCCTTTTGTACTRAGGCTATGCTAGGATCTGCAGGCAGCTGAAATCTTTAGAGAAGGTACTATTTAACTAAACCAGTGGATATAGACTCAAGTGCCTTTGTGTGCTTCTCTGGCCCAGTGTTTTTGACCATATTCTGATTTCAGTCAYAATGCCCTTGTGTGGGTGTCAGCTTTATAAACATCTAAATGATTCATAAAGAACCAATCACTATGTTGATCATGAAAAACCAGACTCACCCAAAACATCTGTTTTGCATTAATTGTTCCAAAAATAAAGTACTGATAAATATATTGTCCCTTTTTCTCTGAACCAAAGGTCTGATCATGACTCATTTAAATCAASTGCACATGACCATAATGAACAGCATATTCATCTTTACTCATTCCTGCAACTAGATTGCTCTGCAGTGCTGTGGTATATCTTGCCCTTTACAAGCACAAATGTGAAGAGCCTTTGTTTTATTATTAAAATACACAAATAAACAAYAGCTTCACTGACAGTTTTGGAGACCAGCACTGCTGCCTGTCTAGAAGTGCTGGCAGCACTGGCTGAGCCTGAAAATAGGTCAGGCTTTCCTCTCACTCTGTCAGCTTTTCCTGCTTCCATGGAAGTTCTTTTGGCCTTGATAGCAATCTATARGCTGATGTTGTTTTGTTTGATGATTGGAATTGTCACAGATGTTCTTKAGAGAGCACAGCTGAAAACGCTGCATTCCCTATTGGACAAAACTCAGAAAAGGAATTGCATGGCTCCACGTAGGTATTTGTTATGAGTTTGGAAGYCTAGGACAGTCAGCTTTCATCAGTTAACACAGACTATCAAGTAAAGATCCTGGAASTTCAAAGGCAGTCAACATTGATTTGAAACTAGCTGATATTTTAAGGTACAAAATGTTCACCTCAGGGAACACATTTCAGTTTGAACAAATGCTCTGGGCCACACCTTATGCTGCAGCTATTCCAGATTCACCTTGTTACAACCAGGAAAATATTTTTTTAAACTTGGTTAAGTATTAAAGAATCTATTTTACTTCTGGCCATTGCATAAAGGGCAGCCAATGCTCAGGTACTAACTATGTCAGAGTTCCAAGCATTCTTTTTGGATGCAGGAAAGGCAGTGTCTGATCTGTGTTGCATAATGCAGATTTCTGTGAAAGCTTCTCTGCATAAAGCAGGTAGAGCACTTTGAAGAGTTTTCTCACAGCCTTGTGTTTTCTTTTGTGTAGAAAGTGAATGAAGGAAAGTACAGGAGTTATGAGGAGTTCAAAGCAGATGCTCAACTGCTTCTACACAACACAGTGATTTTCTATGGAGGTAAAAGACTACATTTRCTGCTTGCAATGCTTGATTTGTCTTTATTTGTAGGAAACTCACAAGTCCAGAATTAATTAGGTATTAACTAGTCTTAAGTGTGAATGAGGTAATTTGAAAGCCCTTAAAAATCAAAGTGCTTAAGGACTTTTTTTTGTCTTTTCTGGCCCACCTGCTACAAAACTWTTTTCATCCTCCCTGGCTAAACCTCTTAGTGAGAATTACACTTTTTCTGTCCTGCTTCTTCTTCAGCAAAGTCCTAAGTCAGTCCATACTGCAGATTTTTGCCAATATGCATGTTTTCCTAGGGTACAGTAGGGTTTTCTGTGCTGTGTCAGCAGAAACATGTACTATAGACATAATTTCTTTTACTTTTGGGCAATATCTGCCATATTGTGACAGCAAATGTAGCTRCATCCACACCAGGAGTGTGCTGCTGGTRCAGTGYGGAGGTWCAGCCATCAGAGAAGCTGYCAGGCACTGGGAAGGCAATGAGTGACTGASTGGAAGTCCAAAACCACCACTACCATGTCCAGAAGCTGTAGCCAGGTCCTGTTCTCCAGAGCCACCATTTCAGGAAGGATGTGGTTCTCCCCTGCAGAAACAGCCCCCATCAGGGGGACTGGGAGGAGGGTGGCACCAGTCTGTTTGCAGCCCCAGCACATTCACACTGGTGGGGAGAGATGTGAATAAGCCAAGAGAGGAATACCCAGGTGTAAAGGGRGACTCAGTGATAAAYAGTCTGTGAAGCATCACYCAGAGCACAGAGCAGAGGGGAGATGCTTTAGGACAACTGCAGTGTGCCACTAAGACACAAGCAGAGAAAGGAACTGAACCCATATTAAGAGCAACTGTGTCTCCTTGCTGCTGCTCCTCCTCAGATGTATGCTTGCATTGTTCTGTGCAAAAGCAGTATTGTGGCATAGAAATATRACACAGAAAACAAATATTGAACTGATCSTTGGAAAATTTTAAATGGAGGGGCTGTCCAAGTGATTAAATTATGTTTTGTCTTCTTAAGCATGACAATTATAGCATGAAAGTCATAGCAATGACAGCTGCAAATCTCTGTGAGCACTGTGGTCATACTGTGATTGTTTATACCATCTATTTTTAATTTGTAGCGGACAGTGAACAAGCTGATATTGCAAGGATGCTTTACAAAGACACCTGCCATGAAGTAAGTACTACCAAGTAGCCAGGATGTAGTCAAGAGACTTGATTTTCATTTCAGAATCTAAGAAATTATTCTTCATATTACAAAATAAAAAGCATTTGGAATTGATTTATGAATTTCTTCCAGAGAGTCTGATTCAGAATTCCTTTTTCTTTTTTCTTAGGTTGTTGTTGTTGGTTGGTTGGGTTTTGTTGTTGGCATTTTGTTGGTTTGGGGTTTTTTCCCAACTRGATTATAATTGCAAAAACTGATATTAAAATTTTAGTTTTGAAGATAATTGAGTAATACAGATTTGGCCTAGAAATAATTGTACTTACTAATATAACTTGAATCTGAGATGAGATTCCTACTAAATTCTGTAATTGCCATCAAAACGTTTCTCCACATTCAGAGGAGACCAAAAAATACAGCTGTGGAGCTGGCACACTTTCTCCYTTTGTACAGCTGAATTACTTCTTTCACAATGTACTTTAAATATTTGATGAATTTGAAGAACTATTCTTTGCATTTCATCTATAATAGATCATTAATATGTCAATTAGTCTTCTCCCTCTGCCTGGGCTTTCTGAAACCTGAATAATGTTTCTTCAGGTTTTCTTTCAGCCTCTCACAGCCCACCTCAGTTTCATGCCTTTAGTTTGCATGGACAGAAGAAAATCAGCAAGCAGGGCTGAAAAATTTTATTACTTAAGGGAGAGGGATGCAACTGAAATCACATAAGTAATGTATTTTTTTGCTTATTTACCTGTTTTGTTTGTTTGTTTTTCAGCTGGATGAACTGCAGCTTTGCAAGAACTGTTTCTATTTGTCAAATGCAAGACCTGACAATTGGTTCTGCTATCCTTGTGTATGTTGCTGACACAGATTTTTTTATGTGTTTGCTTTTCTGTATGAAAGCCTGCAGTTTTGGTGCCAGTAATGCATTGAATATTACATTACAGGGGGGTTGTTTCAACAGTGTGGTTAAGACTCTGTAAGCCTGGATATTTTACACAAGTGAGGTGTTGATTGAAGTTCAAAACTGTAACAATATAGGCTATAAAAATTGGGTATCAGCCAGTTACAACAGTTTCAAAAGAAAATAAGGAGCTTACAGAAATAAAACTTTGCTCCTGAATGAAGCTAGAAAGACAAGTTAAATTTTAGGCTTCTTAAGATCTCTGTTTTCAATAGACAGTTACACCCTTTTCAGTCTTTGTAGTTTTGGGATTTTTTTTATGTTCATCCAAGCAGTCTATCTAGCAAGGAAATGTATTGTAAGAAGATAAAAATTAAAGTAGCAATAGACACAAACAGTAACCAAACTCTCTGTATACATATTTGTGGGAGATAGCAATATAATATTTCATATCCACAATAAATACAACTTTTTTTTTTCCAGATACCTAATCATGAGTTGGTTTGGGCCAAGATGAAAGGCTTTGGGTTTTGGCCAGCCAAAGTCATGCAGAAAGAGGACAATCAAGTTGATGTTCGCTTTTTTGGCCATCACCACCAAAGGTAATTTATTAATTCCATGTGCTGCTTTTAACAAACAATATTAAAAGAATTTATCTCATCTGTCATGTTCTAAATCCTGGCTCAGCTTGTTGCCAACATTAGAAAAACTGAATACTTTGCCATAATTGTTTCAGAAAATTTAAAGTTCAGTCTAACACATCTGAAGTGTCCAAATTCAGTGGCTCAGAGATTCTCTTCCCACAGTTGCCAGAAGGATGTTCCTAAATGCCATTTTAATTAAAGACAGTAAGTGAACTTCAGCTTTTTCTTCAAATGTGTARCAGTCTGCTAATCCAGGCCAAGGTGACAATTGGACAGAAATGTACTTCTTCTACCAGCAGTATTGACTTCAGGCAATTTCTCWTTTGAGCTGAGGCACTACAATTTTGTGGTTTAGTACCATGATATATATCACAAATGTTTTTGTCTCACTGCTAGAACATTGACAGGCCTCCTGCTGGGAGCCAGTTTGCAATTGCAGAGGATCCCTCTTTACATGGGAAAGTTGACTCCAGAGATCAGCTTTTGGTTCTCCCYCCAGCTGGTTGTTCAGCATTTGGGGAGGTTTGTAGCAGTGTGACAGTGGATGTACTGGTTTGGATTTTTGGACTGTTTTATTCACATGCCTGTAATGTGAGGAGAGGAGACATTCCTAAAGTAATTCMTGGCTTTTGGGAGATGGTATATTTTGGTGCATCCCAAAAGGGCCTGGACAATTCAGTAACAGKGTTTTAGGAGACTTTATTTAAATTGATTTCATGTAACTTGCACAGTAAATAACATCTTTTCACTCTCTGTATGAACTACCAAGACTTTTTAMTAGTCATAAAGTGAGTAAGGTATCTTTACTGGGCCCTCAGTCACAGAATGTTTTTTACCTTGAATCTGTTGACAAATATTGTTCATTTTGTTAGTTTTCTTTGGCTTTAAGTTCACACAGTTTAAAATTACTTAATAATGTAACCTGGCACCTGTGGCATGAGGTGCTTGCAACTTCTTAAATGCATGCTGGTACAAAAGGCAAAGGATGCTTAACTRGAGAGCCATTGCTTACTGTGATGGACTTTGACAAAAGGCCAAGCTCCTTTTTGGCTGCAAAATTGGTTTTACAACCAAACCAATTGGTGTGAATTGGCATTATTTCTTTGTCTTTACTCAAATTAAATTTATATTGCAAGAATCGAGAATCTTTTCACAAACATGTCATGTGTTGAGTATTTAATCAGTTAGGCAGATGTGCATGGCAGTGACTCTATATCTTCAATGTCCAGTGTTGCCTGCTGCTTGGTATAACCTTTCAAAATGTCAAGACCTGCCCATGTAACTCTCTGAGGATTCTCTGAACATATTTAAGAGGACRAAGTAACTTTGGAATCATGTCACTGGCATGAATTCAGTCCAGAGAAGCATGACAGTCCCCATGGAAGTTCAGTCCTAATAGACTGGGGCCCAGAATGCAAAATTTCTCTTTTCAAGGTGATGAGTTGGTACCTTCCTTGACAGTTTTAGGAARGAGGTCAAGAGCTTAATTGGATTAGCATATGAACCTCCAGTGAAAAAATGTTTCTGTGTCTGAGCAGGTAAGAGATGGTGTTGGGGAAGGTTTGTGGCTCATCAAAAATGAGACTTTTAGCTATAGAACCAACAGCTAACAAGTATTTATAATAACAAAAATGTCTTAAYAGCACAAAGTCCATTTTTTTTCAAATGTGTTGAGTTTAAAAAAAATCCAARTAAAAAGGAGTTGTCAGTGATGGGCCATTGTGAAAAACTGCTTTTGAAGCCAGTTTCTCAGGTCAGGATCCTTCACCTGTACTGAATGTTTGTGAACCTGTCTGTGTATTCAAAAGGGCCTGGATCCCCTCTGAAAACATTCAAGACATCACAGTCAACATCCACCGGCTGCACGTGAAGCGCAGCATGGGCTGGAAGAAGGCCTGTGATGAACTGGAGCTGCACCAGCGCTTCCTCCGTGAGGGGAGATTCTGGAAATCAAAGAATGAGGACAAAGGGGAGGAGGAGGCAGAGTCAAGCATCTCTTCCACTAGCAATGAGCAAGTGAGTGCTGCTACAACATTAGTGATTGGGTAATTCATTATGGAGTACAAAGACGACGTGTTTTTGATTAATGTGATATTAAATTAGCCTTGTGCTCTGTCTGCAGGTTTGTGATGACAAGAGGGTTCAAAGATTTATTCTCCCTATGTTTTGTAGCTCAGTAATAGCAAGAATATGGATTTTCCTCTTTCCTCACTTTCTTGGATGACCTTTGTGAGGTYTCAAAGCATTTGTCACGTACAGCACCTTGATGAGACAGATCAAGATTTCTAAAGTTAAATAGGAAWGTTCAAGTCAAATGTCACAGGTATCAGATGGACTGCAACACTGCCTTCTTGGAKCCCTATCAAGGGACAGCCCTGTGGCTGCTCAGCCTTTTCACAGCTGGAGTGTGTTCACTTTGAGCTCTGTTCTGCCTTCAGATCCACAAGTTACACCAGCCATGACATTTTCAGCAGGTCCAATTAAAGTCAGGTGCAAACGTTGCACTTGAGGACCACATGACCAGCAACTGATGAAAGTCATTAAAAAGAATTCTGCAAAACCAGAAAAATGACATTGTTTTGACAAAGAGCACAAATGGCCAAGATCCAAAACTTTGCATTTCCACATGGAAACTCTCTTATCCTAGTTGATCTTTACTAATCATTCATTATCCAAGAAGGTGTTATATATTCACTACTAGTGACTTGGCAGTAAAGTTTTTACAGTTTGCAGGATGCTTCTCTGTATTTTTGGCAGCCCTTTCCCTGACAACATCTTTCCTCATTTAAAACCACTACCCTTTCTCTAAGTCTGTATTAAAAAAAAATAGTTGTATTCTGATTCTCTTCCTTTGTCCTTTTGTCAAACAGGTCTATCACCCAATTTGGAACGAAAAACTTAAAAGTTTATAAAACTCTGTGTTGTGCTGGAAGCTTGTTCCTTATCAAAGTGGTTTTAGGGCTTTTTAGCCTGGTTTGCTTAGCTAACCCTTTGTAGCCCCTTTATTTAAAGTCTTGTGTGCAGTCCCACAACAGCCTGTGGTAAAACAGGAAAATGGTCACAAATAAAAGATAACTGGTGTTTCCCCATTTTTTTCTATCAGTCACAAGGTCTGAAGTGTCCATTTACATATTTTCTCTTCAATGCCAACTATTCATCCTTCATTTGGGTAAAGCTTATACCTGTTTTACTGCTGTCCCAGATGCAGGAACACAGGAGTAGCCATCAAACTCACTGTTCTGCTGTAGTCTGCAATATCCTGTTACTAACACTAGCTAGTAYTGCATGCTTAAAAGCAGGCATAAGAACTTCTCTACTAGCACTGTAAGATAATTACCATCCACTTAGATCTCATCSTTGTTTCTGCTGTGAGATTTTATTCTAAAGCATGAAGTTCCATACCCTCCAGTTATAATCAGTCTGGATGATTTTACCATGTTTACATACTTACATTCTCTTTATAAYCACTGCTGTTTTCTGGCATCCAAAAAGTTCTGATTTCTAAGTATGGATCACTGATATCAGAATACCTCAGAAAACAAGTGTTTGAACTTGTGTGTACAATGAAGAAAGGAATGGTTGAGTGTTTTAGCAAGTGCATATTGAATGGTAGAACTTATTCATTAATTTTGTTCCTTTATGCAGTCATAGCCATCAGTGATAATGTAGAAAGTTTATTGTGTGCWCTTCTCATTCAAGAGCATTTAATTAACGTTTCTATTTGATACCCTAAATAATTGCAWATAATCACAAATAAAAGGCACATCAGTCATGTCACAATGAAAGCCACTTACATGAACTGGTTTTTGGGTTGRTTCAATATGCTTTTCTTAATGTTCACAGCTGAAGGTTACTCAGGAACCAAGAGCAAAGAAAGGACGACGTAACCAGAGTATGGAACTCAAGAAAGAAGTGAGTAACCTCAATTACTGTGTTTGTAGAGATAGCTGAGTGCAAAAAGTGTGAAATTTTAATAGACACTCCTTCAATTTCATCACCTTTTAGTGATGTTACAGTATTAGTCTTGGAAGTTCCAGCCCCACAGCTTGGTACTCCTTGCAAACAAATGTAATTGTGCCTCCCACGTGCAAGTAGTGTGTGTCATCATGGGAATGTTCTGTGTAGTGAATAAAGCAGATCAGCTTACAACACTTCCTTTTTAATAACAAATTCAGGACGTCGGTAAGTCCATAAACAACAGAAATTGGGACTATGAAGTTTATGAAGGACCTGATCCACTTTGTGATGGATCTGATCAGGAGCCGCTGGCTGCGTTATAGCTCGTGTACACAAGGGGGCACTTCCAGAGAGAGCCGTGAATCTCCTCCCGAGCCAGAGGCTTTTCCTGGCCTCCTTCCAGCTCTGAGCAACGCTGGGGGAAATCTGTGCCCGTTCCCTGCGAGAGGGCTCGAGATACCGCTGCAGGGGAGGGTGCAGGTGCTGTCACAGCACAGCTCTCTGCTGTGGCTGCAACAGGGACATGGCCACTCCTAATTCCCGGGCAGCTGCYCCCCATTGCAGTGATCCTGCGGGAGCAGCGTCACGGATGGAGGCAGTGACACAGTCAGTGCTCCCTGGGGCACAAACTGTGTTTGAGTGCCAGATAGGGAGGGTACAGGAGGATGTCTCGCCGTTCTTATTGTGTTAAGCAAATGCTGTAATTTGCTTCGTGTATTTGTGTCTTAACATTTGCCTTCKTAGCTGTGATAAGTGATCCAGAAGTCAATCACAGTGACCTCTTAGAGAGTCAGTGATTGCAAAGGGGAACACACAGTCAGCCTTTTGAATGGTGTGAGCAATGCCTCGTCACACAGACAGGCACAAAGTCCAGTCCTCAGCAAGGCTTTTTCTCTACGCTGCTAAATGAACATTAAAACATCTAACTTAAAAAAAAAAAATATATCATCTGTGTCTTCAGACACTTGAAATGGCAATAAGCATTTCCAGGAGTATAACTTGGATCTGCTCTAAAGAGCAGGAGCAATTGGTGTTACATTGTAATARCACAGGCAGCCAAATTCAGCCACAGCACACTGCAGTAACAGTGACTYCTTTCTGGGTAATTGTGTAATTATACAGAGCTTCTGTGGTCATCCAAGTCTAGTTCTATATTATTGGAAGCAGGACGTAGACTCTCATTAGCCTTTCATCTTCAAAGGACCTTTGAAGTACTAATCAATCTTTCCAGCAGTTCTATGGAATCAGTGGAATATCACAGGCTCCAGTGCAGCCTGTTGGGTCAGAGTAAGCCCAGAGTTTGCCAAAACAATTCAGGAGCCTTGGCCATGCAACTATGGKCTCTTTAGGCAGAATATTGTGGGGGAAAAATACCTCTAGCAAACCTCCAGTAATCCCAGGGAGTCAGCACAGCCTCCATGGTTTTTCATACTTTTGGGGAGGTGAGACTGGCTGAAGTCAGAAAGCCTGACCCAAGAGCCTACCCACTCTCCAGCAGGTTTTCCACAGGGATCCCACATCCCATCAGCACTACAGGTCTTCAACAGACACCTTTCACATTAATTACACTGATACTAGCCGTGTAACATTTTTTCTTCAGGGGGAACTGAAAAGATAACAGGTTGACTTGTTCTATTTCAGSATCTGATTTACAAGTTTGTTCTTTCTCTGCAGGAGCCAGAACCTGAAACTGAAGCAGTAAGTTCAAGCCAGGAAATTCCCACAATGCCTCAGCCCATTGAAAAAGTTTCAGTCTCCACTCAGACCAAGAAGTTAAGTGCCTCTTCTCCAAAAATGCTGCACCGGAGCACCCAGACCAGTAATGATGGAGTGTGTCAGAACATGTGCCATGACAAATACACCAAAATCTTCAACGATTTCAAGGACAGGATGAAAGCTGATCACAAAAGAGAAACTGAGAGAGTGGTGCGAGAGGCAGTGGAAAAGGTAACACTTTCTGTTGAACACCACCTACACTGGGTTGAGGAGAGGTGATTTGGGGGATTTTTTTCACATTCTTTCCAATTCTTGTAACAACCACTCTTACCAAAATGAATAAAAAACCTTTTTCAAAGAGACCGCATAAAAAATAGTCTCCATTATGGCTTTCTCAGACCATTTCTATACCAACAAACCTACTTTAAACAGAAAACTCCTGTCTTATTTGATTCTTGTCCAATGAAATCAGTTTGTGATCCAAAACTGAAACTAATTGTTCATTCATGAGTATCTGTTTTGTTTCCAAAGCCTTTCTCTCTGTTGTTAAGTGTGATTCTAAACAATGTCATTGTTTAACTGCTARTCATAAATAATTCTTCTTTTGTCCATCTTCTGACCTAAAGATCAAATTGGGTCACTGAATTTTGTTTGCATTTTCTTATCTAATAATAACCTGTTTCAAATTCAATGTCTGAGCTTGACCTGGTCACCTTTGGCTGGAGAGAGCAGGGCAATTTGGAGGATGATTTGTGTGACCTCTCTTAAGTACCTGTCTTAAGATAAGATGAATTTCCTTCTGGATGAAGGACTGTGAAATGAACCTAGGGAGTTCAAGTGTTAATCCTGTAGGATTAAGACACAGAACATTTAGATACCTGAGCAAGGTCAAAGGAACATCACTGACAGTGAATGCTAAAAGGTGCATCTTAATGAACTCAGGGATGTTCTATTTTGTATTTTGTATTTTGTATTTTCCACTGTGCACTTGCTGTAGATTTATATGTAGTTGTAAATTTGGAAAAAACAAAATCTTTTTAAAAGAGAAATTAATAAATTTATAAACTGTTCATTGACTAAATATGCATAGAACTTATTTAGATGTTATTGCAGATGCCTAGCAGAGTAGAAATTCAGTGGCATTTTTATTTTGATTAAGTCTGATTTTGTTATCTCTCTAATTGGGTAATTTTTATTTCCTAAATAGGACAAATCTCTAATTAGATGACCTCCACCTGMATCAGCAACAGAGGTTTAAAAAGTAGAGGTTTAAATAAGACMCTTTTAATCCCAAAAGCTGTCCCTTGACTTGTTTTGCTGACTGTCTTTGGCAGCTGCGTACAGAGATGGAAGAAGAGAAAAGGCAGGCTGTAAATAAAGCTGTGGCCAATGCACAAGGAGAGATGGACAGAAAATGTAAGCAGGTAAAGGAGAAGTGCAAAGAAGAGTTTTTAGAAGAAATTAAGAAACTAGCAGGTCAGCACAAGCAACTGATTTCCCAGACCAAGAAGAAGCAGTGGGTAAGTGTCAAAAATGTATCACAAGAGAGTAAGTGGAAATGTAGAATGCATCCTGCAGGCCAGCTGAAGGGGGTTTCTTCCTTGCTGTTAACTGCACTGCYCTTTCACTGGTCTTTCAGCATTAAGGCTTTCTCCTTCATATCACTGTTTCAAATCTTCTCCAAATTTCAACTTTGTGTTTTGATTACTTCCCATCTTAATTTGTTAGTGCTAACAGCTACATCTTCYCGAGTCCAATCAGATCTTAGTATCAAAAATATTTTTTTCTAAATGCAGTTTTACTCCATAYAAGACATGCTTTGCATTATGTTCACACTCCTTTGATCTTGAGACCTCAGAGGGTACAATATCTGGCTGCATCAATTTGGATTCCCCTGCTAATAAGGCTATTAGTGATATCCTTTTGGCCTTTTCCTCTCCTTGCTTTTCCTACAGCTCTTTTTATATTCCTTTATACTGAAGACACGACATTCTGAAATGTATTCCTCTCTTGTTTGCTCCTTAAGTGCAAGTCTGCAGCATCARCTACAAAAACCATGCTGSTGTGCCCTTTAGAAACATGAAAACAGACATCTAAYTTACTGTTCTGTTACACCCCACTAACTTTCCCCTGGTTTTATTTGCATTGTGGCTCGTGTTTTCTCAGGCTGTAGAGCTCCTAGCCAAACTCTGCAAGTCCCATAACCTGTGCTGCTTGCACAGGTGGGAATCACTCTGCTCTGGAGCTTGGACCTGGCACAATCTCCTTTCTTTGCTGATTTTCACAGAACAGGGGAGTGAAAGCCCCATTGTTCAGGAAGTCACACAGCACTGTGACAGTTGTCTGTACCACACAGAGRGGTGAGCACAGGGTTGTGGGGCTGGAAAGGAGCAGGAGCCTCCAGGAGATGGCACAAGCCAAGGGACAGCCAGTGCTGCCACCCCCCTGCAGTCTCCTTTGCCTCCTGCTATAAAGGGCTGTTTGGCTGCTGCTCAGCCTCATTAGTCCCTGTGCTTACATGAAAGGATGGTCCCTGCAGGGAAAACTCCGCTCTGGAGGAGAGTGGAAAAAATACTCAGGCAAGACAGTTGGTCKCTGACTATCACAGTTATGAGTTTGGTTTTTGGAAAGAGAAGAATTACTTCAAATGCCAGAGCTCCTGTGGAGTCTTTCTTTCTGTTCCTCACAGAGGTTTTACTGAGGGTGTTATGGTGGTGCAGTGCTTGGGTCTCTGTCAATAAGAGAATCCCTCCCTGTCTACCTGTCTCTGCAGACCAGAGAAGTTATTTATGACTGACTTGATGGAGTTACTGTGTTCAGTGTGTCACAGCTGCTGGTGCCTGTGTGCATGTGCCTGTGGCACTGCAGAGTGAAATGAAATTGCCTTTGCCCACTATAGAATCCATCAAATTACCTGTGTGCTGTCAGAAATGGAGAGCACACATGTGAACCACTGTCACCATTCAGCTGACATGCAGYAACTCGGGCACAATAACTTGATTGTGAGGCTGGACTCAGCTCTGGCTGCTTTTGATGGTTTTGAAGGCAGAATTTTCAAAAGAGACTGACTGGAGYTACTTTTATCTGCTCCAATGTGCCTTTACCATATCCTTCAGACTAAYCAGAAAGTGCCCTGGTACCACATCACTGAATTTATTAATGAGGACACAAAGCCTCTCTACTGASCAAAACAATCAAAAGATAGAAAGARTATTTGACAGTCTTGCCTATTTCTGTGGCCTCGAACTMCCTGTCAATCAGCACCCTAAATGAAGGCATCATGCAGGCAGCTGGTTTGCATGTGGCAGCAGAGGGAGGGTCAGGATAAACACCTCTGCATTCAGGCTGATGGATCTGCCTGCCAACACACAGCCCCAGGCAGCTGGACTTGGTCCAATTACACAGCTCCCCAGTGATTCTTCCTTCAGTGGTACTAATGACAGTCCCTGGTGTGTAGTACTGCACTTGTATGCTGCTATTCTAATGATACCTCCTCACCAAAATCTCATGTAATTAACACACATACTAAATGAGTTTTGGTGGCTTTGCTTTTTAATTAGGAGCAGAGACCTCTGGTTTTGTGTAATGCTGATGTCTAGGCTTGGGAATACAGCTGCTGTTATTCACACTGTATTTGTCTTTTTCTCATACCTAAAAAAAAAAAAAAAGTCCAGTTAGGATGAAGGGATCATTTTGTTGGTGGTGTACAGGGACATGAGATGTGCTTCCAGCACTCAGAAGACTAATGCACAGTTAAAGAATAACAGTTCCTCTTTCTCCAGCTGGTCACAATTGCCTGTGCTTAGCACAATTTCATTTTTATGCCTTCAGAAAATTCGGATTTAATACAGATAACTCAAGTAAATAGCAAACAAAAGGAAGAAATGTAAAGGCAGGAATAACAATAATGAGATTGTGCAGCTTGATGGCCTCCAGGGTGCAGGCTGGAGTGCTGATCTTGACAATGTTTCTGTTTCAGTTTCTCCAAGTTCTCTTATTTGTGTRCAAGCCTCAGTTTATTTGGTGCATAGGTAATTTCCACAGACAGCTCTTAACTTTTTTCTCTTTCAAATTTATTTACACATCTATTTATTTTAACTTGCAACAGGTGGTCTTTAAGTGAATGAGCATTGTCTGTGATGTGCACTGTCTGAAACAAAACCCCAAGTGATTGATAACGTTTAGAAAGAGGAAAATACAAAGAAAAGAGGAGGCCTGGGGCCAGCTGGCATTTTGCCTCCAGTGCCACATGTGCTGGTACCAGCACAGATGACAGTATTTTCCTTTTGTAAGTGGAGATTTATGTCCCACACTTATGGCCAGCATATGYAAAGGGAGGTGCAGGACCCACAGATCACTTGTCCTCTCCTCTCGTAGCATTTTTTGATCTCTCCAAGCCAGCAGATGTGGATTTGCTCTCTGGGCTGAGGCCCATGCTGTCCATGATGGAGAGACACAGCTGYTCCCTGCACCTTTCCAGCAGATGATCCTCATGGCTCCCACAGGCTTGTGGGCAGCCAGCAACATGAAAAACCAGGAAAAGRGCTCTCAAGGGGACACTTGTTTGCAGACATTTTTACAAATAAACTTCCCAGGAGCTAAATTATGAAAGGAAAATGGAGARGTTCYCTTCTCACACAGCTAGGGCAGTCCCTTTATTGCTGATGTAAACAAATGGTTATCAGTGTAGCCAATGTAAATGTTGGCTTTCTTGGATCTGTCTTTCAGTAGTGTGGGTTGTTGTGGTTTTTCTTTTGAGGCAGTCGAGTTTGTTTTCTTTGTAATTCCCTGTTTTATTARCAAAGCTGTTTCTAGACAGGACATAAAAAGTAAATTGTGTGTTATTCTGTGGTTTGATAGCAGCCTGCACAGACTGTGTGATATCCCTCCCCTCTTGCCCATCATTCAATGAGCATTTCAGACTGGATTCCTAAAGATGCTCCCTGATTTTGAGCAGACCAAATTCAGAAAGACAAATCTGAGGTCGTTAGAAGCTGGCACAGAGGTATAAATGGTACCTTTGGCAGCAGTGCCACCTCCCTTTATGGAGTTTTGTCCAAATGACAGTTRCTGCTTTTGCAGCACTCCTTTACAGGGCATAAACCCCAATGAAGACTGCCTGGACTGAGCCTTGATGGCCACCTGTGCTGACCAGCATGTTGCATTCCTTTTCTTAGTGCCTCAGAGGCCACAGGGTGATTTTCCAAGTGGCCCTTCCAGCTGTCAGAAAGCTGGGGGTGTTCTCTGTGTTCCAAGGCAGAAATCATCTTTGCTGCAGCTTTTCCCAGAACCAAATAATTCTGTATAAATCACGGGCTGCACAGCATCTTTCTTGCAGTTTTRTGCAGGTCTGGCAGGAATGACAAAGGGCAAGAGCCCAGGTGGCCAACCTGTGTATGACAGGCCTTCTTGGGTTTATCTAAGACTTGTAGGAAAAACCACTTTTTTGATCTGCTCAGTAGCACTGATGGAGCTCAAGGTTTTCCCTTCAGAAGGTGGCAGTGCTGGCTGGCAGTCAGCAAACCCTGGTGATACCAGTGTCCTTGCAGGCTGACCCCAGATGGGCTGTTAACAAACCAATTCTGGTCTCCTGGGATGTTACTGTTGTGACTTTTGAGATTTTCTAGACCAAGAGGATCTTCCCCAGCAAMCTCTGGACAGGTCAGGCTTATAAAGAAACCTCAGAAACACTGATTTTCAAGCCTGTGCAGAGCCTGTTCACACCAGTAGTGCCTCTTGATTTATTGTAGCTTTTAAGACATAGATCAGGATGCTATTACACAAATGCAGGGTAAAAGATGGTTCCAGCTGTGTGGCTGGAAAATGCCAGTCCACCATTCTGCGAGATGAGTTTCCTTMAGTGAGAGATGATTTTTGGAAAAGCAATAATCCAGACTCTGGAAAACAGGAAAGCATTGTGAGGATTTACTGAAGATTGCTGCTTCACTCAGCACGTGTGAGAAATGCCCTSATGCCCCTGGCAGCACAAATGAGAGGAGCATTGCTCTGCACATGCTGGGGGAAACGCTGTGGGGCTGCTCAGGAGGGATCCTGCCAGGGTGGGGAATAATCCCATCTCCTTTGTTCTCCCCAGTGCTACAACTGTGAAGAGGAGGCCATGTACCACTGCTGCTGGAACACTTCCTACTGCTCCATCAAGTGTCAGCAGGAGCACTGGCATGCCGAACACAAACGTACCTGCCGCAGGAAAAGATGAAAGAGCTGCTCCTCCCCTCGAGCGCCACCCCAATGATTGCTATTCTCAGACAGAGCGGTTTTTGTTTCCCAAAAAAAAAAAAAGAAAAAAAAAAAAAGAAAAAAAAAAAGCCAAAATTGTTTAGAATTTGCTTCCCATTTTGCACCAGCCTTTAAACGCTTTTCGTAAAAGAAATTTTGCACAGTTATTTCAGTCTTCTGTTCAAAACGCTCCTCCAAAAATTTTGTCGGCAAAACGTATTGAACACCTGTTGGAGCAGGTGACTTCAAATAATTTTAAACTAGAGGATTTGTTGCGTTTTCAGCAAATTTTAAGGCATTTTTAGGTTTTACAGAGATTTTAATCTTTAAAAACAGCGGATCTGAAAACAAAAAAAAATGATGCAAGTTTAACAAAAGGAACATTTAAAAACGAGTTCTGAATGTAAGAAGTACAGAACTGTTTCAGAAAAACGAAACATACTACCTTGATGTAACATTTATTTCTTAACCTTGTTGAGCTGGTTTTGTTCAGCTTAATTTTACTGTTTAAAGGCATTATCTATTGGTTATACCAGTGGGTACATGATTGAATTTAGGGAACAGGGTTAACACAGCAGGTGCTAGTCCTGCGTATTTTTTCTTAAATATTTCCCAACTGTGTTTTATTTTCATTATTTCTTTTCAATATATAACTTTTATAACAAAATATTAGCTTTGATCTTGTAGTTTAAAATCACAGGGAACTGGGATAATCTTTTACTGAGCTGGATCTTAGAGAAAAATGAATATTTAAATTTTGAAGTTTGCACATTTCGTCTTTGTTCTAACATGAGTGCTTATAACAAGAATGAGAAAAGCCAAAAAAAATTAAAAAAACAAACAACAGACAAACAAAAAAACCCAACTACCTTTATTCATACTCGGAATTTTGAGGCATACAAATTACTTTATTGCACCCCCCCCTTCAGCCTCCCCAATTCAATGTCATTTGACCTCCTCTGATCTGGTGTCACCTGGTCCATTGTAACTGATAATAAAAGGAGAAAAAAGCACTTAAGTTTCACAGAAGCCGTTATGTTTGTAGTAATGGGTCATTGCCTAATAATGAGCTCCATCACTGTACTCAGAATGAAGAATAATGCATGTTAATTTTCTTGTATTAAAGATGCCGTGATTTGTAAAAAGTCTGTATTTTGCGGAATGTCTGGATTAAGAAGCATTACCAATAGGAATGGATCGATAGTTGAAAAATKATTTTCTTTTTGTTTGTTTTATATATAGATATATGAATTGCATCCATGTTCAGAGACAATTTTTTAAATAGATGTAAAGCTTACTTAAATAGCTTTTCTTTAAAGTGTCTCCACATTTTAGTTTCTTTCAAAGATTGGTCTTAGACTGAGTCATATGCCCATTAATCATCCAGCTATTTTTTGAGAAGTTAGAAGAATAATTTGTAAATATTTATTTAGATCTTTGATATTTATTGAAAGCAATTACATGATGGAACGATGGAAGCTGAAGAATCAGGAGGAAAGCCTTTTAAAAAGTTTTCTCTAGGATTTGTCAGGGTCATTGTAAAGACAAAAATACAACTRAGACTTCTGTGAACTACCACTGAAATCCTGACCTTTTTTACTTACAGTGGTGATGTAAGTTAATTGACTAGATACTGCCAAATAATGCCCAATATGTTGCAGAAATTAAGTGGTAAGTTGATTCAAAAAACTAGTAAGTAGATGGTAACTTGTATTACCACAGCTGCATTATTGCCTGATAAATGTGTAATTAACTTTTGTCGCCTCTGTGTTGTGACTGTAAAACACTTCACAACTAAAAACCAATCTTGTTCGATTACTTTACAAGTTCCAAAACTTCGATCCACCCCTATGAAAGCAAGTATTGTGGAAATATTTTTGGTGTAAAATCATTCCAGAATATGTAATATTTAACTGATAGCTGCATGAAAGTAAGATTCGTGTTACTTTGGCTTTTTTGTCTCTGTTGACACGGTTGCACATTTCCAAGTTACTACAGTGTGAAACCTGTGTGTTTTAAAGAAAAAAAAAACAAAAATAACAAAAAAAATTGTGGCCTGGTTTTGTATAAGTTTTAGGTAAAATTACAATTGATTGTTTTAGGAACCATGATTTAAAATTAATTTTTCTGCAAATCATAAAGCTATATTAAAGTGTTGAGCTTAGCCACTATGCACATTGTAATTATTCATTGTGGCTGTCCAGTTTATGATGCATTCTGGCATTTTGTAAGCTGCTCTGACTAGCAATATATAGAGTCATTTAATGTGTTAACATTGGTTAATAAATGTATTTAAAAAAAAAAAAACCCTCAGTGAATGTGTGTGTGTTGATTTTGGCCAGTTGTTCCATCCTGGGGTGGGCAGGCACGAGGCTGCTGTTAGCACTTGTCCTCCCCAAGGGAGATGGGGCTGTGCATGGGGAGCTGTGCCTGAACTCCCAGGAACCTTGTTCCTGACTCCAGGGGAGCCAGCAGGGCCATGGAAGGGCTTCAGCATCCAACCTGGCTCCCTGCACCAACAGGGAATCCTTTCAGCCCATGCTGGGCCTGGGCTTGCACCCATCAAGTCCTGSTTTTAGAGGCAGMWSMTSCWGCAGCAGCAGCAGCCAGGCTGGGGCTCAGCCCCACTTCACCCTGTGCTKCCCCTCACCAGAGACCCCACTCTGCCTCCTCCCTCACTCATTCACCCACCCTGAGCCGTGCCTGTGGTGTGTTTTATGGATGCAGTAATTCCCTCTGCAGTCTGCAGGAGCCCAGCCTCACCTGAGTGCACTGGGGTTTCTCCTGCCAAGCCCCTGAGCACAATGTCCCACTCCCTCGTGAAGCCACCACCTGGTGCCAGTGAGGTGGCCAAGGGCCCATGGAGCACATCCTGCAGCCACCCAAGAGAAAGGGCCACGTGGGGACAAGCCAARGGCAGAGTGGCTCATCCTGGAGCTCCACCAGGACTTCAGGGCTGCAGTACAGACACTCTGGGAGTTGGTTTCAGTGTGGCAATTCAGAATTTCCCCATGGAAATGACGACCTGGCAAGACCTGCAAGTCCCCAGGGATCCCTCGAAGTCTCTTTTGTTATTTCCCTATCCAAACAGTTCTGTTYTTACAGGAGCCAAATTTTATTCCTTCATCTGGATGAAAATCAATTAAATATCAACAGCCAGCACAGGGAATCACATAAGCTGGCAAAGCAGGATCAGGAATAAGCAGAATCTCCCTTCAGCTCCCACCCCAGGGCATTTTCCCTTTTTGATGACTGTCACTTTTCAAGCTCAGCATTGCTCTCCAGCACTCCAACTGCAGAAAGCCCCAGTAAAATGCTCCTCACTCCCCTCCCCATGTGCATTTAGCAGTAACCAGTGAGCCTGGGTGGGGAGCAAACAGATCTTTGGACATGCCAAGGCAGCCTCCCCCTGCAGTGTGTACCATGGACAATCTGTGACTGCTGCACCCCATCCCTGTCCCACACTGGGCCCTGTCCCTGCCAGCAGAGCTGTCCTTGCACTGCCCCAGCTCTGCAAGTTTCCTTCCATCAGGAATCTCAGGGTGAGTGGGGGCTTCTCTGAGTTCCTGCAGCATCACCACTGCAGGTGGTGGTCCTAGAGCATCCTAGGTGTTCCTAGAGCATCAGTCTTAAAGGCTTAAACATTTTATTGTTGGCTTTTCCTATTATTATCATGATTGTTGTTGTTGTCATTAATCAATTAATTGTTATTATTTTTTAAACTCTGGCTATTCCTTTATTTGAATAAGGAGGAGCTGTGGTTTCTGCCTCCTGCTTCCTTTAGGTGGAGTGAGCTGCCCAGCTCATGGCTTGTTTGCCTTTCACAATCTGAAATGACCAAATGTGAAATAWGTTTGGGATTTGTTACTGGTAGTTAGGGGCCACCCTGTCAATTTTAGCCTCCCTGAGTGAGAGTACCTATGTGATCTGTGCATAGGCTTCTCAAATGCTTTCCTAAATCAGATTGAGAGGGGTATCTAAACCACAGGGGCCCTTCTTGTGTTGTTTCATGTTAAGGAAATGCAATTTCAAGTAGAAAGGTCCATCCATTTGTGAGAATACCAGAATATTGCTGGGGTTGAATGGGAGATGATTGTAGGTAATGTAAAAGGAATAAAACCAACTATCTTGGACCTTTTAAACCCCATATTTTAACTTAATAAAACCTATTTCCAGATGTCAAAAGCCTCAAAAGTACAACAGACTCTTAGTAATGCTCCTTGGAAAAGAAATACTGGTTACTAGAGGTTCAAAATTGTAAAATCAGAAAGAGAAACCAAAGGAAAATTAACTCTGAATTGTCCCTCCTGCTCCCCATGGCCATGCCTGCCCCAGAACTCTCCAGCCCCACTAACCTGGAGCCACTAATGAGGTGTAGAAAGAATGTTTCATCCCTTCAGGGGTGGCAAACAATAAAGAGGCTGAAATTAAGCGCAGCATCTCCTTTGTAGATAATTTGTACATAGAAGGGGGCTGGTAATTGAAGATTATTCAGAAGAAATGCCAGGAGAGGCAGAACACTCCATGCTAAAAGGCAGAGGGATGTGTTTGTTTACAAAGCCACCGGCCAGTTGCTGTAARCTCCCTGAGTGAAAACCAAGCTGGCGTGAAGCTTCAATGGAAATAGGATTTACCCTRGAGAGGGATCTAAAAATAAACTGAGCTCTGCATCAGAAGACACTGTGAATCCAGTCACACAAATTGCTTTACTAGTGCTTGGGAAAGGGCCTCTGCAGAAGAAAACAACGTTTATTAATAAAGCCAGAGCACTTCCATTTTTAACTACTTCACTAACAGGAAAGGCAGCTTTTGCAAATAGCCACTGTAGGCAGCTTGGGGTCCCACTTGCTGCCACATTCCATCTCTGCCTCTCTCCTGCTCTCACTCCCATGGGAGCTGTGGGAGCCACCTCTGCACTGGGCCAGTTCTGAGCCATGGTCCCACCATGCYTGGCCACAGCAATGTGCTTTTGCCCCTTGGAACAGAGCCTTCAAGGTGAAAACTGGCTTCATTCCAAGTGAAAAGGAGCTCAGTGCCTTGCACACAGCAGCTCTGGGAGTCCCTGTCAGCAGGAGAGAGGGTTTTGTCTGGCATGGACCACCCCTCTGGCAGAATGAAGCCTCCAAACCCCAGGGCACAGGCAGGGCCATCCCCTGCTGCCAGCCCTGCAGCTCAGCCCCACCGAGGAGCAGCAGCACTGGCTCCTTCCCAAAGGAGGAGCACAGCCAGAAACTCTGCCATGCGTGCCTTATGTGCTGGAGAGAGAATTTCTTTGGGTGACACAACACTTGCCTGAGTGACAGAGCCTTCTCCTGYCTTTTCACAAGTCTGTAAAGACCTCAAGGGCTGGAAAGCCTTTTAGTTTTGCCCCAAAGAAAGACAAGATGTGCAGCTCAGTCAAGCAATTGCTTGTTGTGTTTCCCCAGTGATGCTGGAGGCAGCAGCATTTGAACCCTGGGCTCCCCAGAGCCTCAGCAGGAGCTGCTCACGCTGGCTGAGCTGTGGGAGTGGGTKCTGGGCTGAGCCAGAGCCCAGCACTGCCCAGCCCTCCCACCAGCAATGCTCCTGCTGCCTCTCCCTGACAAATTTGGGTGGGGGCAAGGCTGCACTTGCAAGGAAAGCTCCCAGGCGCTGGAGTTTCTTTCCTTTCCACTACATCCACTCCCAGAGCCTTTCTCTTTAGCCCAAGGCTCATGGAAGTTCACTCTCTGCACAGAATCATCTGCAGAGACAGACCCTATTTATAGGCTTCTCTTAACAGCTTGTTCAGAATTTGCCTTTTTTTTCTCCCAGTTGTGATCCCTGGGCAGAGGGAGTGTTTCCACCTCTCCCAACTACTGCTATCACCATTTGGTGAAAAAAAAAAGCAGTGTCTGGAATTGCCTGTCCCATTACAGACCTAATTATTATTCTTCCTGTGGCTCAGCATTTCCAAATCAAAATGGGACTTTGCCACATCCCAAAATGTCAGGCAGCATCCTGACTTTGTGTCTGTCCTGGGGATGCACTGGCTTTGTCAGGCTGGAGAAATAAATGGTGCTGGTGGTTGTAAGTAAAGTGCAGTGACAGCACATGTGGTTTATGCAGGCAGAGCAAGATGCAGTCACACCAGCCTGGCAGCAAGGCCATGGGCCTGTTAGAGGGAACAGGAACAGGAAAAATGGAAACAGGAGTTTTTAATGGAAGTTTTCATTTAAGAAAACATGGGGTTTGTTAGAAAATTTTCATAACAGTAAAGGCTTTGCTCCAAGATGAAAAAATACTTCCCTTCCCTGAAGGAAAAAAAATATAGCTGAGACCGTATTTCTTCTTTCTCTTTGCTAACCAAAGTTATTCTGTGAGAGAATAATGTCAACATTCCCATTCAGTTTTGGTGGCCCTACACCCTGGACTGGCAGCTCAGGCTGTGGGTGAATGCCCAGGCRTTTTCAGGCTGTGCAAATCCATCCCTGCCCCTGCAGCCAGGACTGAGCCCCGCAGGGACCCTGTGCAAAGCCACACCAGGGTGCAGCCCCACCCCAGCTCACAGYTGCTTGTGCTTGGGGTGGGGGGGGAACACAAAAAAAAAAAATCCTCCTGTGGATTTCAGAAAAGTATCCAAAGCCCCAGGTTTTCTGTTCTTCAGTYCTGCCACTTACCTGACACAGACCTGGTTGTTTTGAGTTTCCCAAACCATTGGTGTTGGGATAAATTCTGTCCATGCCTTGCACACGTCTGTCCTGCTGCCTCCATGCGCTTCCCCTCTTGAGTCCCACCACAGAGCCCTTGTCTCCATTCAGCAGGAGCAGCTCATCCAAGCCTCAGTCACAACCTGTGCCTGAGAGCAGCGAGGTGTGTCCCAGCACCTGGAGCTTCCTGATTGAAACGCACCCCCCTAGCTGAGAAAATGAAAATGCAGGTCCCTAAAWTTGGGTGCCTGATGCCACAGGGTTAGATAGTCTCAGCTGCTTGATCTTTAATTCCATATGCACAATCTTCTTTTTCCTGGTCTCCCTTTCTCCACCAAATGCTTTTCCTAAAACTGCCCTTCATTTATGGCTTCCTCCACTGGTGTCTCTATCCTGACAGCTCAGTACAGCTCTTACCTTGGTGCCTCTCCAAACCTTTCCCACGTGCTGCCAGTCACACTTGGAAGGAAGCCCCTCCCTGTGGAGGTTCCATCAGCTTTGACCCCTCCTCCAGCCACTCTCCACATGCCTACAAGCACCAATCCACCAAAGCGCAAAATTAAGATCAGCTTTGTACCTTTAGGATCCACCATTAATTGGTCATTGCTGTAGAATATTTTAAAATCATTAAAAAAAAAATTATTAGATGTGTTGTCGGACTTTCTGGATGATAGAGAATACAAAATCTTGTTTGTGCTGACCAGGAAGAAGCAGAGGGCACTGCCTTTGAGTGGCATGCATAGCATGAGTGAACCTGGGTGAATCTGAAATGCCAAGCRGTTCCCAGTGCCAGGATGGGGCCAGGAGGTGCAGAGCTGCCCTCGTCCTGCTCTGCTGTGTAACARAGGGGGAGCTGCTGTTCCAGAGATGCTGATCTCAGACAGCTGCAGCACAAATGAGGCAAAGCTTGAGAGGGCTTTTGTACCAGCTGTAAGGGGATAGCCCTCAAAAGAGATCAGAAAAACCATTAAAAAGAGAACCCTACATAATGGCAAGGTGAGTGAGAGCTTTTGGGAAGGTGGGCTGCCAAATGGAGCACTGCAGATGTAAAAAACCCCCGTACATTTATGTTTTAGAAAAGAATTACCAATATTTTCTATTTTATCCCCCCTGCAGAATGATTAATTTCTACTTTCACAGTGCAGAATCTGGTTACTTTTTTTTTTCTTTTCCCCCTTCAAATCTCAGTTTAAAAACAAAAATACCTTCCAATAAAAAAAAAAAACCCAAAACAAAACAAAACAAAAAACCAAAAAACCACCAAAAATTCAAAATCAGTGTTGGCTCTTACCCTGGGGTCAGAGGGGTCCATCCCTTTGGGATGACTCTTGGAGGCTGCACCTCCCCCCACTGCCCACCCAGCCAGAGCCCAGCCCCCCCAAACCATGAGTGTGCCCAGGCAAGAGCCACAGCTGGATTTGCTTCTCCAGGGGTGCAGGGGGTTCTGTGGCCCAGCAGGGGACTGGGAGAAGCTGTGCTGGAGAGAGCTCCAAACTCCCCCAAACCCAGCTTTGCTCACAAGGTGAGAATTCTTCTAACCCTACAGGTTTTGGTTTTTTTGAGATTTTCCCACCARCTTTGCAGCATTATAGTCACCTTCTGCCAAAATTATTTCTAAAATGAAATTGAAATATTTCAACCTTTTAAAAACCTTAATCCCATGAACATAAAAATCAATCCCCTTTTTGCTTTAATGAAATTATTTGTAAAATTGAAACAGGAACTACTTGCTGTTCTGACATCTCTAACCTGCTTTCTCCTCCCCACAATTTTTGGATCTCTCTCTCTGCTCAGGGTAATTGTGGATCCACAAAACTGCACCTACCTCTTGTGATAAGCAACCTGAAATGTGAGCCATCAGAGATGGGATTTTATACCCTGCATTTCTCCAAAGACACAAGGACTGAGAATTTCGCCCTTGAAAATTACATTTGAAAAATGAGAGCTGGGGCCAAACCTCTTCCCTGGGAATGCTGCTACTCAGCAGCTGGGAGRATCTCTGAAATCAAGGTCTTTTTGGAAAAAGCCAAAGGAAATGGGCAGATGACAGTTCCAAGAGCAATCATCTGGCTGCCCAAGGCTACTGAACAGACAGGGAGGTTGTAGCCCCACATGTGTGAGTGACCAAGCTGTAACCCASAAACTTCCACTGGCAGAAAGCTCCAGCAGAGCTGTAAAACCTGGATCAGTAACTTCCTTAGGTGACTGATTGGCAGCATGTCAATAGCAAGACCTTGCAACAGAAGTGATAAGTGACAAATTTGAGGATTTTACAGTACTAATGCTTGTTATTGCTTCTCACAAAATGTTACCAAGCTTACAATAATCTTTACACTTTCAGCAAAAATGTGAACAGTATATTTGAATATATTAAAAAGAATTAAAAAAACATTTCACAAAAAACATTTGTTGCCATATGAAAGTCTTTCAGCAATAAATGCCCACACCAGTATTTAAACATTGTTAAAAGTATAATGATTTGTACTAATAAATTATGCAACAAGAGAGGTAAACAAAATAAAATTACAGTATAGCTCTCCATGTTCCTCCACCGAGCATCCGCAGCTCTCGGAAGCTCCATTTTAGATGACTAATTAAGAAACTGATATTTTCAGAGCAACAAAAATAAAAGCTTTTATTTGTTCATTTGAATATAAAACAGGCGTTATCACAGATGTACAAAGCGTACTGGTGGTTTAACATACAAGAAGGTTGCTGTCCTTTGCACATAAAAATTTTTTGTTTGAATCTGTGATTGGCTGAGTTACATGAATTTCTCTAACCAGTCACCACACTCTATGAAATAACGCTGCTAACATTCAACTGATAAAAGGGACAGTCTTCCCTTGGGTAAAGTGTCAAGCAGGATTAAATATATATAATAAACAAGCACCATGAGGAATCTGCTCCTGTTTGATTAGTTTTGTGTTTAAATGTTCATTGTGTACCCTCTCTTTTTTTTGTGCATGTGCATCGAGTTGATTACATGGTTTTGTCTGACTCCAAAAGCACAAGGTCACAAGACAAACATTTTATACATTCTCATGAATGGTTTATCTACAGTACAGTTTCTAATACAGAACAATCCTTCTTTATTGCTCAGTCTGATGGTGCTTAAMTGTTTCCTTCCTTTTGCTTGCACAACAAAACCAGAAACTCAGTTTATCATTTCTCTTAACTCAGGATTTAACAACCACAGATGACAGGTTGCAGAAGAGAGCTGTTATTAACTGCGTTTCACAACTGCATTGCAGTTCTTTTATTCTCTACAAATGCAAAGTTGACTTCGTGAAGGTTAAAGTGATGCTTGGAACGACAGCGAGATTTGTTTTGCAGTACTGAGATCAGCAATAGCAGGACTTCACAAGTTAGTTCACACACTGCAATTATGTTTGTAATCAATCAACATCTTGTCTGAAACCTTACAACAACTTGCCATTAAGAAACAGATTTTATTCTTTTTTTTTTAGGGAGCAGAAGAATGAATTGGACAAAGGATGGGATTGGTCTGCAGAGCATGAAGAGGGCTATTCACAGGACAGTGAGGGCGGAGGAGATGGCCTGAAAGAAAAGGCGTGTGACGTGGCGAGATGCTCTGGACTGTACATGCAGACTAAAACGTCCCTACCTCTTAAAAAGATTTTTAACACCCAGCATTGAGACTCCCTTTATACGTGATATAAACATGGTAACATTTGCCCTGCAACAATCTTAGTCATGCATATCCGGTAATGAGAGCCAGCACATGGACGTCATTTGGGACAAATAAGAAAAGCATTCTTGGACTGCAGCTGGTAAATCCCACTCTCGATCACAAACAGGTCAATTCAGTTACAACCACATGAAGGAAGGGGAAGGTTTTTAAAAAAGGGGGCATGGGGGTGGGGGCAGGGAAGACAACAGAACTGGGGATTCAAACCCCTCTTTTCTCCAAAGGTAGCAAAATGAAGGCAGCTGTGATGCATGTTTTCCTACTCTTCTCCCGTGGCTGCAGACCACGGGGCTCTTCCGTTCCTTGACCAGGCAGATGGGTTCCTCTGATGTTTCAATGCRTTTTTAGGGACCAGTTAGCAGATGCACTATCTGTGCCAAGGGTGGTAGTGAGTGACTGCACGCTCCTCTCCCTTAAGGAATAAATTAAAGACCATYGAAACAATTGTTTCCTGGAAATGTAAACTGGAAGCGTTGGCCACCGAGCTACGTGTCCTAGCTGAGAGGCAAATTGATAACTCTGTGCAAAAAACCCCRAAATTGTTTTTCCTTRTAGCAGTAAAAACACCAACTAAAACAATGAAAAAAATTGTGCAACAAAGTTCTGCAGCTAGACAACAGTGCTATTCCTCAACCTGCCTTTTCTAAGTCTAACAAGTGTATGCACATGCCAGCACGAATATTTATTGTTGCCTCCATGGCAAAGAAAAGAAAATTATTGTAGTGCATTTTTAGTCTTAAATTCATTCACTGCCTTAAAGGCAGCAATAATTTCACTTGCTGGTATCTAGAGGATTCTTTTTGACAGGGATACTTAGCAATCCAGGATTGCTTTTTTTTCTTTTTCCAAAAAATTTGTGAGTAACATTTGATTATCTACAGTGGGAGACACCATGCAAGTGACAAGTACTGCATTTTTAAACTTTAAAATCTTTTGTCATTAGTGAATTTATATTTCATATATATATATTTGATGTGATACTATCCACTCAAGATAATACAACACTTTGTTTTTTATATTAGCAAACATTTCAAGAGTTTAATATTCTTGAATGTTTCTTCTCTTTTATACTTCTAAAGAGATCAAAATAAATTAAACGTTTTGTACATAATTACAGAAGAAGTAGTTAACTTATTTTATCTTTTTTAGTTTAGTACAAAGATATTTGCAAGCTCATTGCCGAAATACACCTTATTTATAAATTTCTTCCATTCTAACGCTAACAGCAAAGGCTCTTTGGCCTTTGGGCTTTCAGCATCTCTGACAGAAAGCTGCAAGATTTCTAATTGAAAGGTGCTACTTTGGGTTTTCTCCTCGTACCACTACATGTTTTCCTAAGATGTGGGATCTAAAATGGCTTAAGTTAGTAATGGATCTGTATTCATCAGCTTTTTATGACATATTAAAACAAATGAAGGAAACAACTATTTGTATTAGTATGCAAATTGTTTTAAAAGAATCCATTTGGAGGGCAGAATTAAAAAAAAATCTACTTCAGCTTACTTAATGTAAAATACAAAGCCACATTTACTCAGAAAGCAGTATTGTCCAATAAGCAAAACAAAAAAAAAAAAAAAAAAAAAAAAAAAAAAAAAAAAAAAAGAGTTTAAAATGGGCTTTTCCAACACACTGAAGGGCCTTACCCCATAGTCCTTCTTTTCTAAAATTTAGTGGTAAAAGAAAACATTTCACATTATATTTCCTGCCAATCGTGACTGCTTTGAAAAGTCGTAATAGAAACAGTTCCATTCTGATGAGTGTCAGCATCTTATCTGCACACTTTTTTAGTGGACACAAAAAAATTTTATACATCTATAGTAAAGTCCATGGAAGCTTTAAGGTACAAGACTACATGTTGTAGGCCACATAGATGGGATCTAGCTGGTCTGCCAAAAATCCATCTCGTAGGTGCATACGTTGTTTCTCTCCACGGGAGTTGATAGGAATTACACCAATGTCCACCACCACCACCACCCCTACAATCAGATAGTGCTCCTCCAGGACCACGTTGGTGACCAAAGGAACAAGGTCCAAAGCTTCTTGCTCAGATCCATCCAGCTCAACTACAACGACCAATAAATTTGTCCAGGTAAACACCGCACTGGAACAAAAGAAGAAATAGAATTAGTTGTGGGTTTTTTCATCCATTTCAGTTTTTATCCTTTTCTTGCACCTTGGTTACCTTTTGTTGGAGCTCCTTGGGCTCCTTCCATGTGCTCAGGACAAAGTGTAAACAGCAAGAGAGAACACACTGCAGGCAGGAGCAGAACAGCCCCATGAGCTCTCTCTTTAATACCACTGCAATTTKAAGCACCAGGCTGAACTTTACAGTCATTGCCTGTCAGGGAAGGAGGCAGTAAGACAGCATGTGGTTCCCTCTGAAGCCAGGGAAGTGCCACAGCTCTGCTGTGCTCRTGGAGTGATGTGTGTGTGGAGGTGTCTCCTCTGGGGTTTTTTGAAGCGCAGCCCAGAAAACCAAGGAGGTTAAGAGAGGAGGCACCAAGAAGAACAGCAGGRGCACAGTCTGAGCTGAAAGGGCTGTGGGACAACCCCTGCTAGTGAAGGGGTGTGGGAAGGCACATGGCACAGTGTGGGCTGGCAGGGGTGCCTGGGGAGGGGGCATCCTCCCTGTGCCTGCTTGGCAAACACAGCTACGTGCCTTTGGGAGTGGGCTGGCTGCTGACCAGGCAGAGCTCAGCACARAAAAGCTGCAATTCTTCTGGAACAATTGGTTTCCACAGAAATAAGGCTGTGYCTCCATCTGTTTTATTTTGTCTGTTTTATTTCTGTTGGGTTTAAGGGGAYAGGAGTTTTAACGTTCTTAATTAACAGTTGAGACAATCAAGGGAACACCATTATCCTCTCTTTGCCAAAGAACTTTGTAAGACCCCAATTTTTGGCTAAGCCCTTGAGCCAGAGCAGGTAAATTTTGGGTTCTGCTACCTGGGGCCATTTCTGGATAAGGATAATGCATTTATTCTTTCAAATACAGAGGCTGGGAGGGTATCAAAGTCTGCTGTATGCTTCCATCCAGAATAGTTTTACAGCTTCCCTCCATCCTCCTCCTCACATCTCCAGAGTCTTGCATCTCATGGGAGGTCAACACAGCTGAGCCACAAAGAGCAATCTCATTCTTCAGGTGTTTAAGACACTTTTCCCTCTAGCTTATTCCACAGAATAAATAATGATATTCTACACATGTAAGCCATACATCAAGCCCTGTACTTCACTTGCCTTTACCTCATAATATCAGGGGATAACTTCCCAGACCTGTCTTAGGCATAAGCAYCTGAAAGTCAGAATATATTCTGTACATAAGCCATCTTCAAAAAGAGCTTCTTACCCTAAGGTCAATGCTTGATTGAGACACAAGTGCACTGTTTCAGCCTCTTAAGACAGCTCTGAAAATCCAKGTACTGTGGAAACATATCTTACTCTGCCCAAAAATTACCTATGAAAATGTGCTCCATGTTGATGCTYKACAGAAYGGATTTTAGGAGAAAAGTACTTAASTCTTAAAAAAAAAWTATTTTCAGGTCCTGCCAAARTRCTATTTGATTGAATTCTTATGTGCTTATTGATCTGGAAAACTAATGAGCAGCCAAAGCAAGGATGAGAAGGCYCCTTTTGACTTAGTACTGCTGTGAAATGAATTTTCATTTATAATTAGGTTTTCACAGACATTCTAGTAAGTTTTGATKGATGCTGAATATTAACAAAATGGAGTATCAATCTGCATAGGTGACCATCTCCAGAGAGGTCCTGGAATTTTATTGACTGCTGTACAAACATCTAAATTCATATTTTATATATTTTAACAAAAAAACAAACAAAAAAAAAAAAAAAAAAACATGGGGAGGTTTCATTGAAATGTAAGTTAGCATTTGAAACCATGGTTGGAAATTACTGTTAGCTTGTTACTTGGGAAAGCAGTCAATAGCAAGATTCAGGAGCAGGTCCCTAAAACATGTCTTAGAATAAATTAGTTTTTCTGAGGTCAGGAAACTGATTCCCAAAACTTTCATGAAGCTTCTATTAAGTCCTAAAATCAGTGACACTCCCAAGGGGCTCGAATTTAATTTAAAACTCATTTCATATGTCATGGTTTTAACTCACTGGTGATCACTGGGAGTAAAAGGAAATATTGCTCTCTATGTTCTTACTGGTTGAGATGAAGATGCATTAGCCAGTGTGTCTCTCTTATGCATGCATCAAATTTCTAGCCCTGATAAATTAAAAAAATCAAACAAAAAAGTTAGGGACCAGGAAGGCTGACCTTTCCTTAAGAAATAATYGAGTCACAATAACCAAGTCACACCCAATAGATGCAAAACAGTCAATGCACTGAGCTGGGAATGGCCCTCCTGCTGCTTCCATGTCACCAAATGCTACAGGAAAAACAAGTTGTAAAAACACCTCCAGGGAAAGAAGCTCCTAATTGTTTTCTTCTCCAAATACCTTGTGTAGCTTTGTGTAAAATTTGCTTCTAAGCAAATTCCAGGAAGCTCTGTTCTGTTCCTCTTTTGAGAGTTYGACATTTAAATGAGTCAACAATGTGCTTTAATTAAAACACGTACRTTAAAACACAGACCAAATTTTGTGSTATTAGAAACACTTTCAAAATGCACAGTGTGTGTTTACATCACAATAAAAGCAGACTGTGCCACTCTTTCACTTGTTATTTATTGAGACACAGGAGGTCCAGAGTCAGAGGTTGTTGATTTTGTGCTAAAATGTCTTAAGAGACAAGAATAATTTTAAATGACATTTCAGATCTGATCCTCAATGACAGAAGCTGCCCAGCAGGATCCCATTCCCATGTCAGTCAACAAGTCCCTGAGTCCCTCAGTGGTGTCCAGTGTTACAAAATGAGCTGCTTTTCTCAGAGGTTGTTTTTACAAYCTCTCAACTGGACAATCCCAGCACCTTGTGTGCACAACTGGAATTGATGAATCCTTAATGGGGCATTGTAACCAAAACAAGAAAAGAGGCTCATGCCCCTGTCCACAGAAAGGGATATATAAATCATRAATTAAAAYAAAAAAGAGTTAGCTGGCCATTATTTTGTCAAGGGGTGTTTCACAAAGACAAAAGGAGGGTCTCTAAGAGAAGTTGAAAGAGAAGTTACGTGAGAGAAGTCAAGGACAGCCAGGACAAGGACAAGGACTGTGAATGAGAACTCCATGATGGTTATRTGGCATCCTATCCTGTTGGGTAGGAAAAGGCTGGGAACTGTGAGCAAAGCAGACATTGTCACTCTGAATAACTGTGTGTCCCTTTTCTGCAGGGACCACATCCCAGACATTAATTCATCAGCAATCTCTCTTTTTGAGGGAAAAATAACCCTGAAATGCTAGCCTCAAATAYTGGCCTTTGGGCAAAGAGTAGCAACAGGACAGAGTGTTTTCTGAATTCTCACTCCTGTGMCTTGCACACTATCACCCAACTATTGGGAAGAGTTAAGGTGCTGAGAATTATTTGCATGTACTTCTTGCAGAAAYTCAGTTGCATTTTTCTCTGGTTGTCCCAGCTTACCCCCAACCCTTTTCCTGTTGCCACTTTCTCACTCAGGA
>CADDXX010000160.1:1368729-1380164 GCA_902810485.1 Alauda arvensis | reverse complement strand
TTTTTTTTGGTACTGAAACCCATTTCTGCAGTGTGATATGTCTACTTTATTCACTGCCTGTGAGCTCATAATTTGAGGGGACACAAACCCCTGACAAACAGATACTGCTGAACACAGCAATTTATGAATCTGTGGCCACCTTGTAACAGAGCAGTCCTTAAACAGCTTGATCTGAAAACTTCCCATCCACTGCTGGTACTGATCTGACACATTTTCAAGGGGAATTTAATGACATTCTTGAAGTGTTCATACTGGTCTCCATGAAGGCACAGAAGCCAGCTCCCTGTGTGATGCCTGTCTGGCACAAGACCATAGCAGCAGTGATGATGCTCAAGGGAGGAGGCAATAAGGCAAAACCTCAGTTACAGTCAGCCAAGCAACTAATTGCATTCATTTTAAATGATATTTAAGAAAAAAGCTAAGTCTTTTACTAAAGAAACCAGTCCAGCTGCTGTGCTTCATTCATTATTAMGCTTGCTGCTCCAGGCCACACCTCTGCAGCCAGGATTAAAAAGAAAAATGCACTTTGGTTGAAAGGTGAATAGCTGAGCTGAGGTTGTATCAAAACAAAACAACTACCTGACTGAGTCTTCTGATGCAAGAATAATGAAAAGCAATTTGTGCTCATGTTGGCCTCAAGAAATGATTTCCTGCTGTGTACATCTGAGGATGACACATTGATTAAGACAACATCATTATTAACTCATTGATTTACTGCTTCAATTTCCATTGTGACCTTGATTGGATCACTGCTTCATTTATTAATAACCAATTCAAAAATAACAGTTTGTTCACTAATAAAATTTATTAGTGTGTTCATTTATTTGAAATGTTTGCTTACTTACTTCTTCATTAAAAAAAAAAAAAGGAACATACTGAATGAACTTATCAGAAATCAGTCCTTTCTGATGAAATCTGTTTGTGAAAAGTTCCATCCTAAGGACACATCTGCAGCTGGGCTATAAATCCTGTGCCCATCCCGACAGGCCACTTCCTGGATCAATTGCAATATCCAAGGAAAAAAACCCAGACATTACAGATCTTTCAGCTTTTTCTGAGGGCCCTGGTGTTGCAGGATCCTTACCATTCTGTGATGCTCTTGTGTGCTCTGATCACAGAGGTTTCGATATCGATCGGGTGGTACCGCATCCCCCGCAGCTCCATGGCTTCATCCAATGCACCCACCACATAAAGTGCATCGTGGCGTTCTGGTGGGGAGGGAGGCAACAAAGAGAAACATTCTATTCCCCAGCACATTACATTATAGAAATGTTCACATCAAGAATTAAGTAAAATAAGTACAAGGTAAGTTATCCTCGAATTTCTGAAACCCCGGAGTGATTTCTGAACTAATGAGCATTTTCCATTACTGAAATGCAACGCAGAGCAAAAAACAGAAGAAAGGAAGGCAGGAACACTATTCCCATTTRAAAAAGACAAAGGCAGAAATCTTTATCCAAAGACAGTGGCATAATTCCTGTTTTTGTCCCAGATGGATTTGACTAAAACTTTTTTTTAAGGCACACTGAACAGACAACATTTTCCTTGTTTCTCTCTTTTTGTTTTTTCAAAGAGAGAGAATAGATTTGATCCTAACAGTGTGGCTGGCATTCTTCCAATTGCTTTGAGATGGTCACTACAGATGCTTTTGATCTATTACAAAGCTGTTTATCAATAAACTAAAAACATGCTATAGCTASATAGCAAATTGCTTATTCAGGTAACTTAAGCATAACACTTTTATAGCCCATATTTTTTTTCCTACTGAAGAAATAAATGAGGCTGAAATWACACTTTTTAAAAGATAGTAGGCTGGAAACAAACAATTACATGCTAGTCATAAAAAACATTTGCTAATAGACTTAAAAGCAGATAACTGACTCATTTGCATGAATTTGGATAGTTGTGTGGTGGTATTGTAATGACAATATGAAGTCTACTTAATAAAGGGCTGAGAACTTTCTGCACTGGGAGCTAAAAGTAGGAGAATGGAGCAACTCTTTGCCAGGAGAATACCTAAGCTATTTGACTGCTTAAGTTGCAATATCCTCAGAGAATCCTGAATATTCTCAGAGTTGGGCTATCATTATGAAATGAAAAAAACCGGTGCAACCCAAAGTAAATCTCATCAGAAGGTGCCAGTATAAGGACAATGCAGCAGGCCTAATCCACAGGGATTACCAAAATGTTTTCAGATTTGATCAATTCTTTCTTTGGCTGAATAGCAGCTATTTAATGTCACTTGGATCACTCCTGGAGGTGTTCACAGCACTGCTGGAAACCTGACTTGGCCAACAGCCTCCCCTGGCCAGCTCAGCCACTGCCACTCGTGGCACTGTGCTCCTCAAAAATCACAGAAAAAAACATTTCCCCAAGCACAGCCTTTGTGTGCCTGGCAGCACTGGTTCACTTCCATGTGTACAAGAGACAAGGAACCTCATTAACACAAGTGAGGGAATCCTGTACCTTCCTGACAGGAACCCAAACACCCTACAGCTTCTCTTGCAGGCTTGTGTTACATTTCAGCAAGCAGCCCTCTGGGGTTAAAGACAGGAGGAATGGTTAAATCTGAGGAATGGGCATCTCTTGTGATTAGGTTTGTAATAGAGGTGGTGGTCACAGGAGGGACAGGGCTCAGACTCCCACCAGGCTTTTTCCACCTGCACAAATGGATTCCTGGGGACACAAGTGCCAGAGCAAACGATGGCAGATTCAGCTGCATTTCATATTTTTCGAGCTGAAGCACTGGGTATATTAACAGTGACAAAAGGTCACTGGTGGAGGGGTTTTATAGTACCTGATGAACAGCAAAGGAAAAGCAACTATTTCAGCAGGGAAATCTTGTCCTCTGATTTATTTTCTGATTATTTCAACTAAGGGGTTTTTTGCAGTTTTACAGATGGAGCATATTAGGTACTGCAGGGCACTGCAGTACAGACAGAGGTACAGACAGTTGGGTACAGACAGAGGCACTGTCACCCTTCAAATAATTCAAATTATTTGCACACACCTAGATGATGAGAAACCTCTTACCTCCATTTGCATCTGTGAGTTCTGTTCTTCTCAGGAACCCCAGATAACCAGTTCTTGCCCAAATAGTCTGTGTGTCTCCAAAACTGAGTCTTGAGTTAAAATGATCTGATTGCAAAGATTCATCTCCATAGATGGTAAAATACCCACTGGCATTGTGAGTGCTGTGAACCCATATCTAAGTTAAAAGCAATTATACTGGTATTAATTAAAGCAGCTTTAAAGAATGAAACATTATTGAAAATTCTTGWTGCAAGTATTTTTAGTCATAGCTAGATAATACTAAAAATGTCTTTTAACACTGTTTCTGAACCCATAACTGACCCAGTTCTAGCACAGAGACCCCAATCTGCTTTTGCTGAAGGGCAGTTATGAGCCATGCCAAGTTCCTCACTCCTGGTTCAGTGTATTTAACCCAGCCTCCATGAACACCAGACTGACAGATCATTTTAAAGGGTGAGGCCAGGGACCTGCACCTCTGGAGAGGATTCMTTCCACTGAGCTCAAAGCATCATGGAAATCTCGACAATGTCAAATTAATGAACTCTTACAGAAACTCACAAATTAGACTGTGGTTTTAATTATAATCAAACATGTTGTTCATTCTGTTAACTAGATTTTTAACTGCTTGAAAATAACATAATATTTTTTCTCCCTCYAGAAACATAAAATAAATTTGAAAAACATATAGGCTTGCTCAACTCAGCTAATGAGAGTACTTCAGTGCAATGAAGCACAATGATTATGGAGAACAGCACAAGAAAACCATCTAGCTGAAATTAGACTAATCTATAAACTTACTTTTCATGTAAGCTTCCATCAGAATTAGTGAAGCACCAAGTATAAAATACAGTCAGCAAAAGCAGGGTTTTTTTCATTTTTTTTAACTTGAGCTATTACTATTTAGAAACAATTTACCAACAATTTTAATAATGACACAAATATCATGACCCACACTTTATAAAGATCAGTAGAATTCACTCTTTTCCTAACTGGGCATTTGATAAGATGTATCACAGGAAATCATTAGCATGCACRACATTAGCTTTGTCTCTGCAATTTAGTTCAGAGCATACCAAGTTCAGATTCTCATGACTCACCTCACCAAGATGAGAATCTCCTAAGGGTCCCTTTGTTTCTGGATTAGCAATAATGATACGAACTCCAGGGAGGATCTATTGAAAGAAAACAGGAGGCAGTAAGAGAGCAGGTACCACCTTATGCAATTCTGTGCCGAAGCTTTGTCCCCAAAGAACCTTCAATACAAACTACAAGAAATCCTTAAAAATCCTTAAAAAGTTAAAGTAGACTTATAGTGGAAAAAAATAAAATAGTCCATAGATAAGTCTCAGTTTTTTTGGTGTTTTTTGTACCCTGGGAATTGATGATGGAGTTTGAAGGAGAGCCAGAGTCCGTGCAGTTGTTTTGCAGAGTTGTTTGTTCTTTTCTTATCTCTAAAAGTTCTCTCAGTCCAGTGTGATGTTCCCAGGAAGCCAGAAAAGCAGAATCTGACCCTCCTACAATGGCACCTGAACTTTTATAATCTAAACTACATTAACAATGTTTTTCTCTAAGTACCAATCACTATGACCCATGTCAGACACTGAAATCTCACTGTAACCCAATCAAGAAAAGGGCACCACCTCTGGAAAGATGGAGCGGAAGAAGAAGCAGGAAAAGGAAAATAGACAAACCCTGATTCCTCCATCTTTACCCCATTCTATCTATATAGTAAAATCTAAAAATTCTATTTTTTCACCCTGTGAGCTAACAAAAATCACACCAATCAAACCCATGTGAACAGCATCTCTTCTTTTAAGCATGGCAGTGTTTTCCTGGGAGTTAGATCAAAGGAATAGGGATTTTTGGCTCTTTTGGCTCTGTCCCAAGGCCCCCGGGGTCCCAAGCCTCCAGGGACCCCCAAAGGGTAAAGATAAAGATAAAGATAAGATAAATACTGAGACAATTGGGAAATGTGACAAAACTGCTTCTCTTTGTGAACGCTGTCCCATCAATAAACCTCCTSAGAAATCAAATGTTCACCTGCAGAATAAAGTCTGACCAAATGGCTCCTGTCTCCATGAGAATACATAGTAGGATAGGAAAAACCCCAATGAACCCCAATGAACCTTTGGCCTGAAGCAAGGAGAAAGCCAGAGGCATCATGCAATCTCCCAGAACAATGACCTGCCAAAGGACATCAATCTGCACAGCTAATAGTGACTTCCCCAGTACTACAGCCATGTAAAAAGGAACAGAAATGGGTATTTACTGAAAATAYTGACCRTAAAAGTTACACTTCAATCTTCTTTCAGTACTTACTTTTCCAGACTCCATGAGAGGTAAACTATGTGGAGATCCTCTTTCRACTAAACGAACTCTGTAAAATAGTATGTATAATACACATTTGTGTTTATTTGCTTTTCATTAACATTTATTTCTAAAAGGAATGGTTAATKGTTGCAGAGTTTAATGTTATTTTTGGAAGARATGAAGCTTATATCCTGTTATGTGGRACATAATCAGACCCAATATGTAATATTAGTCAAAACTCATGGATGGGACAATAATGAAAAAAAGATGTGTGTGAAGGTTTTCTTAAATAATAAATTCTTCAAATGTRGTTGGTGCCTTTTATTTGTTTTTGACAGACTTTTGTAAATGGAATCCYACGCACAAATTTATTCACGACAAGAGGGATCTAAAATATTGATTTCCCACAAGAAAGTCATAAAAGCCAGGGCACAGACACAAAAGCATGTGAGCTGAGTGAGCAACCACATTCCACAAGTAGCTGACAGCTAAAATCAAAATCATATCAAAATAACTCATAACCTGCCCTCAACTTCAAATCTGCATTTGTAATCTTTTAATTATTTTCAATGGACAGTGGTTGATAAACATTTTAATATTGAAAAAATCATTTAATGAAAAATGTTATTACTGCTGAAATCAGATCCACTCTCAGAGTGTCACTTTCTGGTTGTCTCTTTTCTTTTTTTAGATAACTTATTTCCCCACTAAGTGAACTGGAATGTCATCTCTCCTTCAGTGGTAAAATGGTCTGGAAGGAAATCTCTCATTTAACCTTAGAAAAGTACTCAGCAGGCTAGAATGAAAGAGACTCCCAAATTCTAAAAYAGCTRATGATCTCAGCCAGTACATAGCAAAGAAGATTTGGTAACATCTAGTTATTCCTGTATCCTAAGTAACTTAAAAGTTCTTATAACCATGAAAACCTTAAACTTCCCACTCCTGAACAATATCCATAATCCACTTAATCCATAATCCTTTTATCCATAATCCAAACTAAATCTGAACTTGTATCTGAAGAGCTGTTCCCACCTCCTTCCTCCCCTCAGCTCTGGGCATCAGAAAGACAAAACCCCACAATACAAGATGCCTAAAAGCCAACTGTGTAAAAGGCAAAGATGAAATGTCAGAAGACAAGAAAACAGACAGGAGCAGATGGGTGGAGACCTGGATCCCATTAAGCTGAGCATAAAACTGAGTCTATTAGGGGCAGTCACAATTGATCTTTTTCAGACTGTTTTGAGGTCTTTTTATAGACAGAGCATTGCAGTGCTTAGTTTGGGAAAGGGGGGATGAGATACATCAGCTAGAGGTCCCTTTGGAGAACAAAGCTTTGGCAAGTTCAGACCCTAAGCAGAAAGGAGATGGAAAAAGATCTTTCTCCTTTATTTTTTTTTCCCTTTTCTCTATTTCTTTGCTCCAAGAGTCTTCTATAAAAGGCAAGACTGTGGAGGTCAAGGCAGGAATAGTGAGCAGTGTTTTATCTGCAGTTCTGGGAAGTCTCTGAACCTTGATGAACGGGGCAGGGCTAAGCCCTGAGATATTGCACATCAGGGTGAACAGCTCCTCTCACTAACAGAAAGATACAAGCCAAACACCCAGGAATTTCAGACCTCTTTCCAAGCTGTGCTGAGAGGAAAATGTAAAGTGCCCTACAAGGGGYACTGCCTGGAGCAGGCACAGCTGGGCAGCTGCAGCCTGACCTACAAGGAATTACTTTTCAACACTCACTCAACTGCCACTAAACCCCCAGACAGAGCCTGAAGCACTGATTACCCCCTCTGTGTGTTACCTTCAATTTTATACTGCCCTTTTTTACACTGTTGTGTTACACTTGTAACACATGTCTCTGTTTTCTGCATTTCCTGCTGAGCCTCCTACCCAGCTGAAAAGCAGCAGAGCCACCACTGGATTGATGGCAAAATCAGAGAAGCTACAGCATCCATTTGCAGCAGAAAGCCAGGCCATGGGAGCCTCTCTAAAATGTGTGTGCAAAGCTAAATGAATGCTGCTCCATAAAGGGTACATCTACATCAGCCACACTTGTGGCAGCAAATGGCAGCTCCATGGCACACAACCACACAAATGGCAGCCAAATCATAACTGTTCAGGAGTGTTTGGCAAGGGTTTTAAAAATAACTTTATATATAGAAATTAAATAAAATATTGCAAGAACCAGTTGCCTATATATTTCTGACTTCATATATATATATATCTGTGTTCTGGAAAATCCACATTACTCCAGAAATAGAAAATGCCTTTAACTGAGTTCTTCCAAACAGCTGGTATCTCCAATCTTTCAATAGGTATTTGCAGACAGGTAGCTACTCATGGAAGAAACAGTCATCATCTCMCCCACTTGGTACCTCCCTTAACAGAGCTATTTTACCAGCATTTGTGAAATTGAGAAAAAATCTTTAAAAAAGGATAATTTAGAAAACCTCAGCCACAAGCACTGTTAAGAGGGACRGTGTAAAAAAGGCCAGGAAGCACTTGATGTAATTTARGATAGGTTTAAAGAGGATTCTATTTGGGTAACAGTAGAGAAAGCCTCTGGGGCAGGAAAAGTGCATGTCAGAACTGTGCAGCTGCCCAGAGATCCTGGTGGCCTTTGCTCCCTTCCTGTCATTAAGACATGCCTCCATGAAGTGTTGCTGAACTCCAGGCCTAGCAAAATCACAAATAATAAAGCAACACTTTTGATAGTTAGTGGTGTGACTACTGGAAATGAATCAACAGTCATAAATCTGACAATCCCCTCTTTGCTTTCAGCATCTGTGCTTCCCATCTTGTTCCTATTATCACTGGTGTATTCTTCCAGTTCCCTCCTCCACCTGTTTCATTTAACCTTGCCTGATTTTTTAGCACATGATGATCCACAGAARGTGTAATTTCTCACTTCCCAGCTCTGTTAAACCTCTCCCACTCTGTGCTTCCTGCCTCACATCCCCACAGGATTCTCATGGGAGTGCACTCACTAAACATAGAAAAGGCATTTCCTGGAGCTTTTCTGTGAGGGCTCTCTTAACACCCAAAATCAGGGATCCCTTTTTGAGAAGTTCCAGCTAAGCTCACAATCCATTGGGGAACACACTGTTAAACCTCTAACAAATCCAAAAATAATAGAAAATATTTTGCCACAAAGATATTCCAAAAAAAATGTAAGTAAAACATGAGATTCTGATGYTAGCAATTATGATGTGCATTCCTTATTTTAAGTGCTTAATAGTCTCACTAACTCTGTTGGGACTAGATACTGTGAATAAATTATGGGCATTAGGCAATAAGTTTTAAAATTAGTTTTACTGTGCCTCAGCATAAAATAATTCAATTGTTCCCACTCTTCCTCAAGAGATTTCCCTTTTTTCCACTGACAAATGCAGACAYAATTGAAAACTTCTTTGCTTCCCTCTTGAGCAAACAGCATCWCTATCAAGGCTGCTCTGGCAAAATAAAATGCAGAGCACAGGGCCCATCAGACCCTTAAAAACAACACCTCTGAATTACCCAGGTGAGGCTGGCAAAGAAGCACACAGCTCCTTGCAGCCTCCCTGGGACAGTGACAGCAAACCCCCTCCAAATTCACAAATAATCCCAGGCAGAGCAGGTCCAGGAAGGGYAAGTCCTGTTTCTCAGCAGTGCTCCAGAGTTCTTTGTTGGGAATGAAAACAATCCCTGACAAAGTGAGTACAGAGCCTTCCTGCTGTTTTCTTTTGCTGCTCAGTCTTGCTGGGAAGGGCAGAGGAGAAYATGGCAGTGGAGCCAGACTGGGCAAAAAGCCTGAAAATCAAGTGGATGGGAGAAAAAAAGGCTGCCCTTGGGTGTGAAAGCTACTTTTGCACCTTCTGGTGGTTTGCAGCCAAGCTGAGAGGGAAAACATAAATGAGAGACCCAACGTAGGGCAGACACTGGGATTCTCTCCCACTAAAATATCTCTCTCATTGGAGGGGGGAGACAGAAAATGKTTAAGAATCATTTCACTGTTGCAAAGTTATAACCAGGGATGATACACAATGAACTGTAATATTTACACAGAACAGTATAGAAGAGTATGTTTTTCATCACTTTTTTCCACTGGCTCATGAGAGCACTTTCTTAAAAATTCTCTTACTGGAGCTGTACAGCTGAGAAAACTGTTTCAAAGTCTGGTTCCTGGGATTTAATGAGGAATGCAGCTCCACCTCTAGTATGTGCAAACATTTTTTCTTGTTACAATTTAATGTATTGAACATATTTCATCTTCTTAAAATCAAACATTTACTGTAGAAAAGTAGGACTGAAATCTGACTTCAGAACAGGAGCTGGCCAGCTACAACTRACCAGGCACTGCAATCACTGTGCAGCAAAGGGGGGGTCAAAAAGCAGCAACAATGCCTTTCTGCCCAACCATCTTCCATGCAACTGAAAATCTTGTTTATGCTCCAGTTTAGATCTGGTTCATTCAGTGATGAGAACTCTTCAAAGTACACTGCACAGCTTGCTAGTGAGTGCTTCACACTAATCAGAGAGTTTGTCAGCAGAGCTATTGACTCTTGCCCTGGGAATCTGCAGGGGCTGGCACATGCAGAGTGGTACTAAGCAAGACTACAGTGCCAGAACTGGGCAATCCTTCAGAGCTGGCTGTGCTGCTGCTCAGAGACAGAGCTGGATTCTGGGATTCTAATAGAGATGGAAAGAACCTATGAGGTCATCCAAATCTTGCTCCCTGCCAAGTAAAGACTGCTCCCTGCAGTGCACTTTTGAGTGMTTTGCCTACTTCTGTTAGAGTATTTCAAATGATGGGGCTTCTTCCACTTCCTTTCAGGGCTTATTTCTCAGCTGAATTTATTTCATATCCAGGAACCTTTTTCACTCTGCAATGCTTGGCATGAGCCAGTCTTAGCTTCCTCTTACTATTTCTACCTCTCCATGTCCAACTCAAAGGAGCTTTTCCCCAGTGCCCCTGTTCTCTTTCAGTGTAACTCAGCTGAACAGATTGCCTTTTACCCTGCYACTCAGCCAAACCCCACATCCTGAACTTTTGTCTTTCCTTTACAGCCATTCCCCTCCAGCTGAGCCATTGCTCTCTTCCTCCTTGCCTGTGTGCCAGCATCTTCTGTCAGCCAGGCTTGGGCACTGCACCTTCTCACACACATCATCTCCAGCCCCATCTCCCTGYTGATCCCACCAACCCTTCCTCCTGTCTGGAGCAGTTCTCACCCCCTGTCACTTCACAGGCATGCCAGCTCGCAAGCCCAGCTCTTTGGTTTCTTTAATACCAGCTATTTTGCACTCTGATTTCTTTCAGCATCTGCCACTCTTGAGAACCTTCAGCAACAAAGCCTAGAGGAAACCAAATGTGGTGAACCCAATGTATTTAAGCCCCCACCTTGCTCAGTCTTTCTGTGGCAGAGAGCATCAGCCAGTGGTCTCTGGTTTCACTCCAGACCTATTTCTTAAGTTCACCCACTGAMCATCATCTTACATTAAAAGTTAAACTTGAGGGGGGAAAAGTGGGTATTTTCTTATTCAGTAAGATATTGATGTTTTGAAAATTTTTCTGTATTAAACAGAACAAAAGAAGTTAAATYTGTACAGAAGTTGTAAATGGAATCTAAAAAAGCCATGTGACAGGTCAGAAAAAGAGGTTATTTATGCTTAATGTTTTGTTTTTGTTTTGAAATTAAATATATTAACTCTCCAAACTGAAAATGCTTTAACCCACAGTATGAGCAAAAATAAAAAATGTAATGCACTTTGATCACTTTGAAAACTCCTTTTTCTTAAGCTGAAAAGAATCTGCCCAAAGTGACTCTTCTGAATTCAACACAATAGTCTTTTACAGACAAAAGAAGGCCAACGACTTAATTCATTAGAAACTGTAACCAAAAAGCATTTGATGTCAGAGCCCTTTTATGTGGCTACATCCAGAGCACARTGACTTCCCAGTTCTGACTCAAATCATTAAGAACATCAACACCATCTTTCWGATTTATATCAATGCCCAGTCTGAGATGGTGCTTGGGTAAGATTTTGGTGGGAAAGGGCAGATGCAGCCCCTTCTCATTTTCCATGGTTAGAAGAAGGATGGGCACTGTAGGTAACAGAGGGAT
>CADDXX010000160.1:1356754-1368605 GCA_902810485.1 Alauda arvensis | reverse complement strand
ATCAAAGAACATAAGCTCTGCCTTCCAAAATGACATTCAGGGTTCAACCAGCGAATCAGAAAAGCAGGAAAATTGCACAGCTGAACACTTAGGCTGAAGGRAAAATGTAGATAATGAAGAAGCTTCCCTGCATCATCCTGGTTTCCCCAGAGCAGTTTTTCTCCTATCACATGATATATTCAGAAAATGGATAAATACAACTGAGAGTGAAAAAGGGACTTTGGGATTTAGGCAAACTTTAACCGACCAGATGAACAACCATTAAACTTCCTGTATGCTTAGGACATATCTGAATCCTGTTAATTTGATAATCAACAAGAATTAGCACTAAATAATTTCCCTTAATGTAAGAAATCCTTCACTTTAAACCTAAATTACACTTCATGTGCCAAATTCCCTGAGGTCAAAAGCTAAGAACTTCCAGTCCTTCAGATGGCTGGACAAAGAAGCAGAAAAAGWTATACAATGATTTAAGACAGTTCAGAGAGCTGCAAACAAATCAAAATGGGGCAGAAACTCTGGTTCAGGAAGGGAACACTCAAAGCTTCACAGATTATAAAAAGCAAGAGCAATTTTATCATAAAAGATTATGGGAATATATAAAAAGTTAAGTCATGTTTATGTTTGCTTTCAGCTTTGAAGTACTTAAAAATGTTCAGCTGTCATCACGCATTAAATTTGTTTAAATTAACTTTGCACATTGTTTAAAGCACAGTATACAACTATTTCAAGAGAATGCAGTGGACCAGGACTCTGGAGAATTTGGTCTCCCACCTTACACCTCGAGCAGCATCAGGTACAGCATCACCTTTCTCTGTGCTTCAGGTTCAGCTTTGCAAAACCAGGCATAAAGCTGCTGGCAGCTGTTATCTTTTTACTCAGATTAGAAACCTCCCAGGACATGGTGTTTATCACTAATTGTTTTTACAGCACTTTTCATAATCACAGTTGAGATCTGAAAATTCTGTTTAATGCAATATGCTTTTTCTATTTTGTAACCCTTTGTCTTCCAAGTCCTAATCTCTAAAGAGACTTCACATACAGGGAAAAATTTAATTATAATSAACTTGGGATCTAAAAACATCCTCAGCTAATGGAATTAGCTTATTTATTGCTAACAAATCATGGGAATTATTTTAGCAATGCTAAYGAAATATTCACACTCTACATTCCCACACTGTAATCCAAGGTGGAATTTCTGAAATCAAGTAATTAATTTACTTCAACCTGTTCCCTTCTCTTTGCTTTAACCTCCAAATTTCCCACCATTAGCTGGCTCACCATKAGCTGCATTTTTGGGAAAGAATCTTCAGAAAGTTCTCCTTAACAGCAACCAGGGACATTTCCTGTGCATGGAACACCARCACAYGAAGCTCTTTCCTCAGTTCAGTGARAACTGCAGATGAGCACTCAGAAGGAAAGGTCAGGGGTGCCATGAGCAGCAGTGCCTTSTGCACCTGCAGGCACTGAAAAGGGACTGTCCTGTCACAGGAGACTCACTGGGAACTGTGGCTGAGCTTCTTGAGACTCTTTGCTTACACAAGTTCATCTTCTGCTCACAGACACTTCCATTATGTGCCAAACTGAAAAGGACAACTTAGGCTTGAAGCAACATATTAAAATCCATTGAAAGGAGCCATTTAAGAGGGTATTACATCTCTAACCAAATTAGTGTTGTGTTCTTATAGAAATAAAGGATGCTTGTATTCAGAGCTCCCCTTCCCAAGCCTGGTTATTCCTTCAGTTTTCCTTCAGCCAGAGATTTCACTGACAACAGGAGCCAAATGAGTGCCTGAGGCTGGCGAGCTGGAGAGGGTCCCACAGGTGACAGAGCCCAGGGGTAACTGGCAGCACAGCACCCTGTGCTGAACTATTTGTCACAAAAAACTGACAGTGTGTGGCATGGCAAAGGCCCTGTCCTCCTGCAAAGGCTGGCAAGGGAAGAGGGGAATGGGAAGAGGGATGGAGAGCATGTAGGAAACCCCATCTCATAGCAGAGCACAGTCTGTGACTAGGGCTGCAAAGCCTTCCTCCAAACCTTACATATATTCATTAAGTATTYCCCCTTCCAAAGCAGATGCCTTGTGAAATGCCCTCTAAGGCAGCAGGGAGAGAAAGCAGAGCTTTTTCCTTAACTAATGAAATAGCAAACATATCCTGATCACTTGGCACTTCTAAAGAATCAGTGTTTAGCATTCCATTAAGAGTATATACCAAAAAGAAGGAAAGCAAATTGTTTCAGAATATGTTATCTGTAAAAATCAAACGCATAGTACACCGTAGTTGCATAAAAATGGAAGAGGCAAAATTCTATTTTATTGTCATTCCTGTAACTGTACAGCTAGACTCATGGCAAAGTCTGGGAGAGAGAAAGAAAGGAGTATGGCTTGTAGGTAAYGAAAGAGGAAGAATTTTTAATAAATCTTCCTCAGAAATCTGAGCAGCCAGCTTGTTATATCTATTCCCAGCTTCCATGCGAGGTATGATTGAAAGAGAAGGACTTGTAATACCAAAGAAACTCAGTATACCTGGAAATGGGGAATCCTTTTGTTTAACAGTGTCAGATTCGACAGGAATAAATATGTTGGTGTATTTATTTATTCTAATAAGTTGGAGATCTAATAAGCAGTGAAATTCCCAATAATTTTACTGAAATTTTTATTATTTCAGTGAAATTATTGTTACATTCAAAACTGGTTTGTAAAAACAAAACTGGCGTCATTTTCCTTCTAGTTCTTTTACTCATRCTTGAAGAATGACATGCAAATGTTACTTGCAAACAGTAGCACAATAACTGTACAACTGAAGTACAACCACCTTCCTGGAAAGCTACAGCTTTTTGTTTTCCCTTTGTCTTTGTCTTACTTGGTACACAGGACAGTATTCTCCTTCCCCTAAGCCCTCCAGGGAAATATAACTGGGATTTTTTGATTTACTATGCTAAACCTATGATATGCTAAAACTATGATAAACTATGCTAAACCACATCCTCTCTCAAAAACCATATWTGGAGCCAACTCTTACTGTCCTGTTCCACTAAAATCATGATATGCTTTTCTCTTGAAGATGACTTTATCAAGGAAGAAACGGGCTTGTCTCAAGGGAGGAAATACTTCAGTGACAAGTAATCTTGCCTTAGAAAGCACAAAAATTACTTGGTAGGGCTCCCACCCCCCTAGTTCTTGGACACTGCTCCCTTTCTTCTGCCCTGCACAGAAGTCATGCTRTGCCTGGAAACATGAGGCATCTCTCAAAGCTCTTTAAAAGGTACATTTACAAATTTGGTTRTAACTCTGGATCCTCAGGTGTAAACAGCACAATTTCTTCAACAATATTTGCTCCTTTTCAGTTTCCCAGGCCACCAGCTTTATTCCTGATCACTGACTATTCAGTGTACAGTGTACAGAAATGGGTCTCCTGATGCAGTCAGAACAGCAAGAGAGAACCTTTTACTCCTCTCCAGACAGAGTGGGAGTTCYCTAAGCCAGAACTGAAAGTGTTCACATGATGCTTATCAGCCCGAATTAACTTTTCTTTCTGGAGATTTGTTTCCCATAGATCAGAAGCAACGCCAAGGGGATTTTTGAGACAGCAGWGTTTGCACAGAAAGAAAGAAAGCACAAAACTGCTAAAAGGCCAAGGCTGTATCTTCTCCTGAGGAAAAACATGAAGAAGAAGGAGGGTTTTGCCAGTACCATGACAAACAGCTTATACTCACAAATAAGATTCTGAAAGCTAATAGGCAAAATGCCTAAAAGCCAGGCGGTTCTACAAAGACTCCTCAAAACCAAACTGCATCATTTCTTTTTGTTCTKAAATCTTTGAGGGACTCAGGGTTTATTTTAAAGACCTCAGGCCCTTCTCTCAGCTGAGTCACTTCTAGCCACTCCATAGGGGTGCAAATCTTTTCACTTTCATGAAAAAAACTGTTTCTGTGAGAACAGAAACAAATCCAAGCAGCGAAAGCAACAGTGACAACAAAGTATGGGTGATGTGTGGAACTTGGAGCTGGAGCCATCCATATGGGAATAACCCCTGAAGCTCAGGGTGACAAGAATGGGACTGCTGGAGGTGGCACTTGACAATTCCATTTGCAAAATGAGTTTATTGTGTCTAAAGAACTCTGAGGACAATGGCATGGGAGGCCTGGAATGAATACTTCACCAGGTACGTGGAACACCTCAGAACAACCCATGCTACAGAATCTCACTGTAAGGAAAATGCTGGGTGTCACAGAGGGCAGTGATGGATTTTAACCACCCCTTTGGACCCCACACAGTGAACAACAGAGGACTGTGATCYTCTCTGACCTGTGACTGGGCTCTGTATACTGCAACCCACTGCAGGAGCTGGAAAAGCCCTGCTGTCCCCAGCATCCAGGGAACACTCCTCAAAGTTTCTCTTTTGTTGCCATTGGCAAATGGCTTTCAAAGAGGATTAATCAATTAAATGTTCACAAAAGGTAACTATATCACTGTCACTTGCTATTAGCAAGTCCCTTTCTGACACATCTCCCCCCTGTCCCTTCTCCCTCCTGTGTGAATATAAAACCGTTCCCCTCCACATCATGACTGTGATACAGAGCAMTGCTGGGCTTCAGCTCAGCTAAAAACTCAGCTAAGGAGTTCCTCTGTATGGTAACCCTCYAAYAAAAGTATTTTTCAAGGCAGATGRAGGAGAAGCATTTGAGAATAAGAGAAAAAAGCTCCTGTGGCTTTGCTGTTTGGCATTATCCCAGACAATGTATATGTAACATGAAAGTTTCAGTAAAATGCAGAGGAGAAGGATAAACAATTGACAGCCATAAGAAAAGGCTATTTTTCTGCTCCTGCATGAAGTCTGCAATGCCGGAATATATTAAAATAAAGCCAAAGCCTTTACTGATTCCTTTTGACAGAGCCTGGATTTGAGACTGGGCTCAGTGTATAAGCAATCTATAAATATAAATCCTAAGTAACTGATTTCTCATTTCTTTGAAAGGCTACAAGTGTTCCCTTCTTTTCTTGAGGACTGAGATTCCGAATTTCCATCCTCTGAAARCACCTTTGTCAGGGAGACAATGTCTGAGCAAGTCTGAAGGAAGTTCAGAGATCTCTGAATATYCTTGGAATCCAAAACAAAAAGTAAGACTTGCTTATTATTGTTGGTACAACACACAAATGACCTCCCAAGAAATCAAGTCTGCTCATGACAGACTAAGTCCATACAAGGTAATTTTTTTAAGAGCTACATTAATTTGCATCACTCCAAGAAGATGTCATTGGCCACAGGGGAAAAGACACCTCTTTTGTACAGCTCCACAGACTGCTTGTTTAATAAAGGGGGTAATCAGGTTAAAATAATTGTTYTAATGATTTGGAGCATTTCAGTGAAAGACTGTGGATATCACAAGCCACAAATTTAATAACAGCAAGACTAAAAAATTAATAACTTGAACCCAAATACATCTTTATGATTCTGGTCTATTTGGCAATATCCCACACCTGGATTTGAGTCCCTCTTTGGTGCCAGCTGCCTCACCATGTCTGTCTATCCCAGCAGCTCACCATTACATGTAGCTCAAAAAGAACTCCAGTAAATTACAAAAGAATGTATTAAATTAATTTTTTCATCTTTCTTACCCTACAGACTCAGCTAGATGAAACTGAATAATTTAAAAGATCATTTAATGCACCCATTATTTCACCAAAGGGTATGCTGAAGTTTGAAGACAGGATAGGAAGGACGTGATGGGAAAGGATGTCTGCACGTGTGGAACTGGAGATGGCATCAAATCAAATAGGRAACAGTGTTCACCAGCACTGGCTGAAAGGCTTCATTCCTGCCCAGTTTGATACAAAATGTCAATGCAGCTCAATAAACAGTTTTAAATGCAATTTTTAGTCAAAATAAGGGGGAACTGTTTATGATAAATGCATGCAAAATGGTATCTAAATCTTCATCAATACATTTGTGACTTGGTTTGTGGCTCTCTCCCCCTGGGAGTCTGAGTCTCCACTACATCAAAGCTCATAAGCTGTCACTCTCTGCTACTGAACACGAAGACTGATGACATTTTTATCTGCTTTTGGGGGTAGACAGATTCCAATAAATATGTTTCCTTTTACTTTTCTTATCCTTTWAAAAACTTCAATATCAAAGTAGATMTTTCCTTGCTTTGCTAAGGGCAGAACAGTGGTTTTCATATTTTTTTAATGGATAAGGTTTTGATATAGAAAAGAATATTAGGATGCAAGGGGATGTTTATCTTTACAGGATTTGCATAAAGTTTTAACTTTAGGAGAAGAKCAATGATCTCCCTCAGCTGTCACCAGATGGATGCTTCAGCTCACTATTTAAAATTTCTGAGGAAATTCTCTATAAAATTCTCTATAAAATATTTAGAATATTAAAGGTATAGAGACCAAGGAAAATAAATTCTTATGTTAAAAATTTGAGAAACAATTCAAAGCAGTAAAAATATTTCAATATTTTTAATGTAATTTTATTTCTAATTCATACCTGCAAGTTTCAAATTCAAGGCAATTTCAAAAAAAAAAAGTATTATCAGATTAAAACAGTAACAATTTGAAAACAGCTTTGARTGAGTCTAAAAAAATAACTGTTTTAGGATGTTTACAAATATACTGAAACATCTGAGAATCCAGGCTGACCTGCTGCAGAACACTTGAAAATATTTTTGCCCTGTTGATTTATTTTGGTTTATTCTCAGTTTGATGAATTGGCTTGTTTTGCCAATAAATAAGTTTTTCTATCCAAAACTAATCTGCTGTTAAGGATGAAATAGCTGTGAAATTTTTATTTTAATATCAGAAATGTGTTTTTTGCTGGACATTTTATAAACACATGTACATATTGTTTTAGAACAATCCAGATACAAGGGATGCTTGGGCTTCAAATTTCCATCTTAAAGGCTGCAAATGTTGAAAAAGCCAGCATCTTTCAAGTATGTGAATTTGGCATGATGAGAAAGGCCTCTCTATCTCACTCTCTCCCTTTTTTATGTTCCAAGCACTTCCCAGCTTTTAGCATATTTAGGCATCTTGTGCTTAACCCCCTGAAAAGCTTTCTGAGGAGAGCATGACTGGTCAAAAATATGATGGAACATTCTGGCAACCAGGCCTTTAGCAGCAGGACAAGAATATGTATATATTTATTCTATTTATTTTGCTCTTTTGCAGGGGAAGGGGAATAAAATGGCTTTCCCAGAGGCAGAGAAATGCAGCAAGGAGCTGAGTGGGTGCCCAGAGCTCTGCTGCCCCTCCCTCCCTGAGGATGCCCGTGGGCACAKGGCCTGAGCTGCAGCAGGAGGCAGCAGCCAGGAGCTCAGTGCTGTGCTGGGAGCATTCATGCACCTCCTCTGTCCTYTGTAACCTCTGTCACCTCTGCAAACTGCCCTGCTCTGCACTCTGCACTGCAGGGACACACCACCCACTGACAGATAACTCAGGAGTCTTCTGGTTTTTATCAAAAGCCTGGCTGGGACTTGCCTGTCTTTGCTCACTCTTTCCTCAGGCCTTGCTGAGGATGCCCTGATTTGTGAAAGATCAGTAAAATGCTGAGTACAATGATCCTGGTATCCTGTCACCAACWGCAACCCAGAGCTGTATATTCCTGCTTGTTGTGCAGATTCCAAAAATAGATGTCCAGTGCCATTGGAGACAGCTCAGGGTGCCTGGGACACTCCTTAGGGCTCACAAATACAACGTGACTCCATGTGAGATGCTACTTGAGAAGCTGCAGCACCTGGAACTGCTCACAGCCAGGCAGCCAAACCTTTTTCCAGTGTCAGAACTGACACCAGTCACTGACCAAGTGGTTTCAGCCTTTGGTACAAGTKTCCTGAATCTCCAGGTGAGCCCAGTGCTGTGGCCAGGGTCCCAGCAGCTGAACCAATGKGCTGCTAGCTCCAAACACACAGGGAYACAYGCAAAAAGGTGTGTGGAAACCTSTRCCCTGACCTGAGARTCTGGGAGGAAAGAAACATCTGGKTTGGTCAAACAACCACCCCYAGGCCTYCMCASAGATTGTACCTAGCACAGCTATTTYWGACCTAAACACCCACAAGAAAATGACAATTTCATAAGCTGTAAGGTGCACAAGCATGTAATTACCAGGTGAGCTTGAAATAGTTATATTGGAACTGATTATTAATTTTTATGGATGTGAACAGGATTTGAATAATCTCAAAGAGATGAAATATAGCTGTTTTTTAAAGCAAGCAGAGTGCTATCATGCCAAGGAAAAAAAAAAGTTGTCTGTTTCAGACCCTGAAAAATATAATCTAAAATACAAATYATGAAAAACATTTTATCACATTAGGCGTACACTGTAAAATGTTTCTATTGTTGGGGGAATGGTTGGCCTGCACAGACTCTGTGGGTTGCTACTCTACGGTATCACAGATATTTACAGGCATTTCAGAACACTGCTAAGTAATAGGGACATTCAGTTCCACTAAAATGGTTGGAAACAGCAAGTGTGAAGAGACTATGTCAAATAGAGTTGTTTTCTCCCTTAATTTATGACCCAGTAATCTAATTCTAAATTCCTCAGGACTGGGTAAATGAGGCACAGCTTTWAACCATCAAATTAAAATCTACATTACCACAATATGAGAACCAGCTCTAAAGATCATCTTTCATGTTCTGTAGAACTAGTCACTAAATACAAATTAACTCACTGCAAAGCCTGATCTCAGTAATGATGCCTACTTCTCAATGACATACTAAGGCAGGGAAATAGCATATACCCATGGTTTATGCAAATTTTATGAGCAGTAAATCTTAATTCCTCTCTCTAAACATATTTTTTATTATTTATAATTTTTACTGACTGTTAATATTACATTCTCTTTCTAAAGAAAAGGCCTWTTTTCTTTTCTGGGTTGAGTATGACCATGGACTCTGTCTCCACACTACTGCAATTGCTGGGCCAGCAACACCAAATTTCTGTGGCTGGGCTATGCAGAGAGTAGTGTCCCAAAGGACAGATCAGACATAAGTGTCATTATTGGAATCATTGTCTGCAAAAGGAATAAAGACAGTGTGAGTCAAACATCTTGCAGCTCCTTTCTTCTACCWGCCAAACTCCATGTGCAACAAGAAAATACCTACATGTCTATCTGACCTAACTCCCCAGTGGGTAACTTGGGCCTGCAGTGCCCTGAGGTTTGTACTCTGCAAGCTGAACTGGTCCCTTTGATAGAGTCAAAGTTGGGGGGCAAATTCTCTGTTAAGCTTTTTAAATGATGAAAGAAAAAGAACAAAGAAACTCCCTGTTTGGATAATGAGTTTTTAAGGGAATCAGGACTGTTAATCAAATGTTCACCTTTGCCAGAGTTCATAGAAAACTTCTTGGTTTGTTACAGTTCTATAAAAAGACTCATGACCAGAGTACTGAAAAACTGAAATATATGTCCATGGGTATTTTTTAAAATCACACCTGAGATCTGAAGCTCACCTCTAACCATTAAGTGATAAATCTTACTTCTCACTCCTTGTATACATATCTAACATTCAAGATGGAACTGAAAAATGCCCACAATTACAGAATGTGGTTGCTCACAGTGGCTGAAGCAAATAATCCATCCCCTCATAGTCCTGCAGCATCAAGAACTGCAGCAAACCCCACCATGATCTCCTGACAAAAAGGCTGTGAAGATAAAAGGCCCAACAGAACTCCAGTCCATGGGGACTGGCTGGGCTGCACCCCCTGGATACAAGTGTCATGAAATCCTGATGGCAATAAAGGCAAGGAATTCTGTTAGTCATTGCAGTAGTGATGTCAGATGCCTCAGTTTTACCAATGGTAAAATTAATTAACCAATATAAATAAATGTGTCTGCTCACTGGTGGGAGTCAACACAAATTATTTAGGAGAATTCCAGGGTCCATGAGGTGTGCTGTGAGCAGCTTTCTTGCTGGAAACTCTGTTAATTGTGTAATTAGAGAAAAAGAAAAAGGTGGTTCCGACCTGTCATGCCTCAGTGCCCTCATATCAACGTACACTGTGGTGGGATCTGGTCCAGATGTTCCCTGCAAACAACAACATCAGCTAATCAGAACCTGACAGCTGGGAGGAGAAAAGAGTTTTAACCCCCCCCCAAATAACCAAACATTCATTTCAGTGCTAATTATGCTAATCAAATGACAAGTTATATTTAAGGTATTCATCAGTCAAAGCTCAGCTTTACAGCATCAGAACAAGCATTGGGAACATACCTACCATCAGGTACTTGTCACCCTGGGCTTCAGAGAAACATCAAGCAGTCAGACTACTTAACCAACACATGTCAACAGAGGTTTCATTTGCTACAAGAGGCCAAGTAATCAGCACATGGATACATACAAAAAATGTTAAACACGTTTTGCCATCTAAAGGAAGGCGGGAATTGCTGAGGAGACACAGTTTAATGGCAGAAGCACATGTCAGGAATGTGAAGCATGGTTTACTGAGAGTCTTCCACACATGCAACAGAGAATTTACTTGAAGCTAAAGATAGTAAAGGTAGCACGCATGACATGAACCAATCTGGACTGAAGGTCTGTTAAGCAATTATTCTGATCCTTTTCAGTCTTCCACTGCATAATTTAAACCCTTGCTTTATGTCACAATATTTAGTTACTTGAAAAGAGGCAGACTAATTTTAGTTTCCCTTCATGCAGAGATGATGCAGTCTTTAGGCCTTTCCACCCACAGCTTTTCTGCAGTKTTGCAGCCTGCTATGATCTGCCCTTATCCAAAACTTCAAACTCATCACCACTGAACATCATGTGAATTCTCARTGCTCCAGGCTAGGGCTCTCTTCTCTGCTGCAGACCTCGTGCTACTGCTAAGCACAAAGCTAGGAGAAAAGCACAACATTCTTTCATTCTGGAAGACTGGCACATTGGAAATCTTCTTTTCAGCAGAGGAATTCTCCTAAACCTGGTAAACTCCAGATGCACAAACTCCTTTACCAGTTATTTAGACGTMTACTACTTAAACCAGCAGGCAGCATGAACTCCTAGTGATTTCTGTCCCATTTGGGATACATTGCAGAGTATAACTCTTCACACTGGGAATGTCTAGGGTTAAATTTTACATTTCTCCAATGCTGGCTGATCGCTCCATAATTTTTTCAGCATTGCAAGTTGCAACCCAGACCCACAAAYAGCTAATTTTTATATCTACAGGGGGAAAGTGTTCCCACTACCCATTGATACTTACTGAGCAGGTCCTGATCATCACCCACCACCAGAGGAGAACAGGAGTAATAGAGTGCACATGCATGTTAGCCTCTTTAGCTTGTTATGCACAATACAAGGTACAATATCCTCTCTAGCTATCAACGACACGATTCTCAGTCTACTGGTAAACTCAGCAGTGTAACAGACTAGTGCTGAGTGGAGAACTGATTTGAAATATATGCAATGTTGGAAAGAAAAAAGAAAACAAAACCAAGGAAAAATTGGTTATCTTAAAAAACAAAACCAAAGTTGATTTGATTTGTAAAAATAATGGAAACAGTCAAGTTTGAAAAATCAAAGACAATCACTATGGAATTTATTATTTTCAGCATGAATGAAATAGTTACAATGGACATCTAATATTTGATGAARCCTGGATCCAGATAAAGCTATACTGGACGTATTTATAATTTTAYAGAAGGATCTGAAAATCCCCAAATCTCCAGACTCAAGTTCTAGTCTGTCCCACTGTTGGAAGCTGATAGGTGGGTATTGAGGGAACATGAAAATCCCCTACCTGCTCGGCCAGCTTCCCCAGCCTGTGAGGCTATAGCAGCAGGAATAGCAGGGATGAGGGAGAGAAGGAAAGAAGGTAACACAAGACAAAAATAATAATAATA